>JBAMIG010000008.1:5111281-5127928 GCA_037177335.1 Kiunga ballochi
AAAAACTCTGACCAAAGTGAAGATATAAATACAAATAGCTAACAAGCAAATCATGTGATGGCAACATGTGAACATGTGACTATCAGACAAAGGAAAGGAAATTAAATAACTTTGAATGGGACATGGTTGATGGCACCATTTCAGAGACTGCTAATCTACTGGGATGTTCCCACAGTAACTATCAGTAGGGTTGTGAATATGCATCCAGCCTCGTTATGAACAAATGAGCAGAGCTACTAGATTTGTAACATGTTGTTGTTCGTTTTGCCTTATTTTAGTTGTTTACATTTTAATTAAATCTGTTCTGCAAATGTTAAACAGTCATTTGGGGCACTCTGGTGTGTTTACAGTAATGTCAAAGTACAATGTCCTGATGTCAAATAAACCTTCAAATGAAAGTACTAAATGAGAACTTACAACATGTCATACTTTGAGCTTTATGAAGTTCTTAAATTTGCCACCAGGGGGAGTTTTCTGTTGATATCTGTAGAAATTTGACTTTTTTTGTTCATTTAATACATTTTTAGACAAAACCTATTTAAGTCCAATCAAATGCTACCAAAGCAACTAGTGATCATACCTCCTATGATTGTGTGTACAAACCCCAGAGGTTCTAAAATTTCACACTAGAGGGGTTTTTAATAGGAATTTTTCTATTTTTTGCTAGCCTGTATCTCGACATTGGATATATATCTTGTCCAATTCACATCAAAACAAATGGAAATGGAGGGACTGTAGTGATCATACTGTCCATGGCTTGTGTATTAACCCTGAACTTTCTTGCTAGGAGAGTTTTTCATCAAAATGTCACATTTTTTGCTTTATTTCATTAAACGTTTGTCCAATTTATGTCAAACCAAATGCAAATTAAACGACTGATAATAACATGTCCTGTAGTTGATTGTGTGTGTGCTACACCATGAGGTTCAAAATATCTTTGCATTGCAACAGATCGGCATGTTGTATTGGTTGAAGAAAGAAAACAATTCGCTCGGCCAATATTTTTATTTGAAAAATCCAAAGATCTTATTTTTTTTATGGATAAAATAAAATAAATATGTGCCTGCTCCCATGTTTTAAGATAAAATGCAACAAAAAATAATTTATTTGGTATTTCCCTGATGCTCCAAAATTTATATTGGGGTGGCATTGAGGATTAGGGGCTTTTGGGGATATAGCTCTGGCAGTAGGGGGCGACTGCATAGGTCTAGTTTAGGACATGGTCTTTTTATTATTTGATCTATATATTCTTTCACTGAATGGCATAAAACAGTACAAAATAACTTGTGTGAGAAAGAGACAGACAGAAAGAGAGAGAGAGTGTGTGGTAGGGAAGAACAAATAAAATTAAAATTGATATAAAAAATAAAAACATTGCTTGTTATATTCATAGCCTCAAAGTAAATGGTCTGACTAGCCACTAGTTACAAGTGTAACTGAAAACTGATAACTCAGCCCGGTGAGGCATACACTATAGGCTACTTGGAAAAGCCCCACATGCACAACAGCAGAGGGCTCAAATACCTTGCAGCAACATACATGTGTGACAACTCAAAATGCCAACTGGGAGAAGGGTCTGCAGGCCAATAATCTGACATGTCGGAGCAAAGCACAGGTGTAACTAATATCATTAATAACCATTGAGGCAAAGCGGTTCCAAGGTCCTGATAGTGCGCATTTTGACTTGCTGCCAGAGGCTTAGTGGGACACCTCAATGGAACAGAGGCATCATTAGGGTGATTAGTTCCACCTGTGCTTCGCCTGCTGTGACAAGTTAGAAAGTTTGCTGTGAAAAAAAATGAGGTCCCGTTTACAAATGTCCTTCTGTTCATCTTTCTATTGAAAGAAACCATCTGATTTAAGTGTCATTTATAGTAATTATAATTAAGTTATTCTTTGTAGAAATAAATATTTATAAAACACCATAACAATAAAAAAATTGGACAAATATAACTGTCAAAAACTCATTTATGTGCTGAATAGCTGCAAAACTCCACTTTCCCATCTCTGTGACATATTTGCATGTTATCATTAAATAAGAAAAGTTTGTGCTCCTTCCCTCATATATCATTCAAAACTGTATTGCACTAAAATAGTTTTGCATTAGTGCTCTAGGCTGTCTTGGTTAATAACTATGTGTCATACCTCCAGGGATGAACCAAAATTACATTTTAACTTGGTGTAAAGAAACAAAGCTTGGTGATAAAATTATATAAAAAAATTGGATTATGCCTTAATTCATTTTGATTTTTGTGATAAAAATGTGTGTGTGTGCATCCCTACTCTCCAGTCCACTAGTTGGCGGTAGTAAATCTCTGCTAACTGCAGAAAACACCCACGAGGGGAAAAAGACTATGAAAAAAATACAACCTGTCAGCAGACTGTGGAAGGAAACAGAAATAGATGTCAGAGAGAGTAAGTGTATCTGAAGAGAAGCACAAATCAGAACCCACATTATTTCCCCAAACTGTCAAGCAGCTGGAAAAATGCCAGACAACTTCAGTAAGGCATGAGTGGTTAGATTCAGGGTAAAATATGTACAGATAAAAACAACTTGTAAACCTTGCCTTTGGTTTGTGAATGACAAAACAGAAAACACCACTAATTTGTTTAATCACCTGCAAAGTTATCCCCTCAGAGATTATGTAGAAAGCATGCAGGTTGATGTGGTTTTGTGCAACAGTTTCAGTGCTACAAGTGCCAAATGCTGCCCCCTAGTGGTAATAATGATCAAACACTAAGGCAGCAAAATCGCCCTTTAAGGCTTCTGCCATGTCTCCTTATTTAAGACACATGCACAGTTGTTCTGCAGGTGAAACAAAGACATTTTGACAACTCCAGAGATACCAATTACTCCAGCAACAGTGGCCAGAAAACCCCAAGCTACCACGCTAACAAAGTATGTTGTTTTTCATTGTGAAAAATGTGTCTGTTTTTTTTATTGACAGGAAAACGGCTCACCCTGACAACACTTCATTATAAAATAGCAATGAATGTTGCAAGACATTACTATTAACCAGTATTCTGACATTAATTGTGTACTGTTCCCTCAGAGAGGAATGTACTGCAGACTGTATCTGAGTTTGAAATTCCTGCTGAGTGCATGCACTGTTTCCACATCTTCCTGTCTTATGTATTTCTTCCAACATTAACAGCATTAACCCCCACCCTGTCTTTTTTTTCTCATGTTAAAATATATGACAGTAAACCTGGTCTTCCCTTTGCCTGTAATCCTTTCCTTTTCTTTACCCAGAAAAGAAAGCATACTCTTCAGACATGTGGTTTCCTGGTCCTTCAGTGCAGATGCTGATCACATATATTTATGTAAAGATTTCTTTAAAGTAAGATGTGTTACTCTTATCCCAGACCACATAGCAGAAGGCTTAGTTGATCGTTTTGATGGGTATACATTGGTTCCTAAATGGAACCATTTACTATGTCATTTCCTTTTTATATCTCATTATTTGTCCAAAGCTCATGCTTGCTTTTGTACCCTATTTTGTTCCTGCAAATATATCCGAGCTCCATGTTTAGGGAAGAAGGAAAAAAAATATCCCCCCACTTCTCCTTTTCCTGTCTTTTGTCTCATTGTAAAAAAAAAATCTGTGACTTGTAGCCTCAAATGAAATTAGTTTGTTTTCTGGTTTTGCTTCTCACTTGATTCTTGATCATTTCACCTCTTTGCCAACGAGCTGGCGGCTCTGCTCTGGCACAGGCTTTCATCTTGCCTAATTGGCTCTGATAGCCTCTGCAGGGAATTTGCAGAGGGATGCTGCAGTGCTCGCCAGGTGCAATTGGTGAGGGGTTAAAACATCCCGCACGGGATTAATGAAGGGTTAAAGCCTCGGATGAGAGGAGAGAGCAGAAAGTCTGGCTGACTTGTGGAGAGATAGGATGGTGAGAAAGAAAATACAACACACACACAAACATATATATATATATATATCTTTATTTACTGCAAGGCATCAATTTAAAGTGATAATGGACACCTATGAAAGAAGTTCAGGTCAAATAGCCTGATTGTTCTAAATTATTGTGCTGGCTTAAAGCTAGCTGGTAACTGTACCAACAGATCAGATCAGAACCCAAAGCATAGGATCACTGTTGCTTCAGGAGATACGGTGCTGATGCTCCAGTTACAAATGTGTTAAAAATGTGTCACGGACTCCTGAATCTTGTCTGTGATTGGACGGTTGTGGGGAGCGATCCTGTGGTCTACCATAACTCAACATAATGGATGATGAGGTCTATTTCTCCCCTTTCTGATGGTTTTTGATATTTTACGATATGGTGTATAAGCGAGATAATGCCTCCATGTTGTCCATTATTTTCCAATAATGGACTCCTCGTCAGGCGTTAACCTTTGTATCACTCGGTTATACAGGTTGGATTCTTGGTGAACTCCCTGCCTGCAATATGCCCACCTCCTGTTGCAAAACAAGCCCAAACTGTCACCCCTCCATCATGATGCTTGACAGTTCATATGAGGTGTTTGTGTTGTCATGCTTCTTGGTGCTGTACAGTTATGTGCTGGTTATTATGGTGACAGCATGGGTCTTATTTGGTATTCCATCTCCCTCCCAAAGTCTAAAAACATGGAAAGTAAGGCAGGTTGGTCATTCTGAACTTGACGCCAGGAGTGTCAATTTAGGTATGTTGGCAGGCTGGCAAGCTTTCCAGACTGAACCCTGCCTATCACAGTATGGCACCTGGTATAAGCTTCGAAACCCACCATGCTGAATGGAGTAAGACAGCTTCACAAAGCAGATTAATGTATCATGTGAAGGCCTTTTCCCTGCATTATGACCAAACATTTACACTGTGATCTTTTCAGTGCAAAAATGTTGTTAAAATGTCTTTGCATATGCTCAAAGTCAGCTTTTTTAACATTAACTTTATCACTTTTTTCTGGAGATAAGAAGCTTTCTCCTGACAACCCCTCTGGATGTAAAGGGGGAAACGGTTCCATGCACAGTAAGTAACAGATACAAGTCTGCAGCAAGCCAACAGAAAGAAAAACTAAGAAAATGCCAACAAATTCATGCTGCATAGATAGTTCCTCAGAGTTATTCTGCATTTACTGTCAGTAAAGTTAACATCAGGCTAACGGAGGCATGTCTGAGATGCTCTAACCTTGGGCTGAACTTGCAGACACATCCACTTCTGGGAAAATTAGTGTCTGTTTTGAATATTTTGCACTTGTGAATAATCTTTCTCTATGGAATGATGGACTTCCAGATTAATAAAATAAACAAAGCTTTTATAGATTACTGAGGATTTTTTTCTCTCTTTTATAACATGACTACCACCCACTGGCCCTCTTTCCCATCCTCTATTTCTAATTCCATCTGGTGCCAGGACCCCAGGCTCTACCTGAAAAGTGCTACTAGCCAGTGTGGGTAATGCCATAGATCACTGTAGCTCTTGTTTACATGCAGGATGCATTTTGCTCACGTCTTTCCACCTGCGGTGTAATTAGTTTATATCTGGTTGATGCTGTGTGAATGTCTGCCTGTGTAGGGCAGCATCTGTGCACACTGCAAGCACATTAAGTGGACAAACATCAATGCCTTTTTAAACTTTTTTTTTTTTTATTCCTGAGTTGTTTCACTTTATATATATTCATGGAGAGGACACAAGGAAAAGAAAAGGCCTGGTACTTACAGTAACTGTGACCTCCTTCCTTTCAGCCTCTATCACTTTATCCTTTGCATTTCCTCGCCACACCTGAGGCACCGGCTGCTTCTTCCAGGTGTGTCCCTAATGTGAGGCATAAGACTGTTCACCCTCCTCACACAAACACACACCGATACAAAATAAGCACGATCTGTGCTTGAGATGCACATTGTTTTTCATCCTGTACTGAATATTTGAACAAACAGAAGATCTGAGAGAAAGTACCGTCGCTGCACTTTCTGTTCCCTCTGCTCTCCATCAAAACACTGTGATCACGTTTGTGACATCATTCTTCCATCTTCAAACCAGATGTTTCTGTCGTCACACTCACAGAACACAAACTTTGTGCTGGGAAAGGTTATGTGGGTTTATGCGAGTTGTCAAACTTTTCTTTTGTGTTTTAGATTCTCACACTGCTCCTGTACCTGGGTTTAGATACTTCCATCAGTCTAAAGCAGCAGCAAATATCAGTCTGCTTGTCTGTTATTTACCCATCTGATGCAGCTAAAATGCATCTGTGTGACTGTTCAGGGCCTGTCAAATTGTCTTTGTTTGCTATTTCAGTTCCCTTTCAGTTGTTCTTATAGTTAACTTGACCCACGTGTATCAGAAGTAGCGATCCCCTCTGGCTAATGCTGTCCGTCTGTCTCTGAACTCATCCCGCCTGGTCATTCACACGGGAGCCAGGAATTTGTGTGTCTGTATTTACTCGTCAAAGCTTCCACGTACTCACTTGTCAATCAGACGTCTGTCAGCAGAGTATTAGCTATCTTTAAAGGCAAGGTCACGGTGACTCAGACATTCAGAAGCAAGTAGAGCAGAGCAATCGCTAAACCCTCATGGGTGCAATACAGTTCTCTTCATTCCTTATTCGGATGGGGGAAGATTTAATTGGCAAACAACACAAGCATGAAGAGGTTCTGGTTTGAAACAAATGTCCGAGCTAGCTGAACTAATTCAGAAGGAAAAACAAACCGGTGCATGTATTACCTGCAGTGTGTGCTGTAAACATCTTTAGCACTTCACAAACAGGCTTCATGTTGGCAGCATTCCTATTCTATTTGTGCAAAGACTTGGCTTGTATATTGAAAGACTGTAGCTCGTACTTTGGCCGTACACTTTTTTAGTTACACAAAAAGACCAAACTGTTTCTGTCTTTTAAGTTAAAGCATCGACCTCTTCCTACTCCAACAAACGTGATTTTACAAAGAAAATGAAAGAAAATAAATCAAGCCTGTCTTTCAAAGTTTGGTTCAAACTCTGTTTTAATGATAATAATATTGACTGGATAAAAATGGTGGATGCCCTTAGAAAGATTTAAAAGGATTTGAGCTTACATGGTGAACTAAGCCTCTAATTAGCATCACAAGTGTATTTAAACATGTAATCAATCAGCCTGACTATGTGCAAACGTGAATTACGGGGATGTACGGTAGCATGATGTGTATTGCACAGACCACAGAAAGTGAGGGGGGAGTTGTTTTTGACCCTTCCTTGTGTTATCTTTAAACAATTCTATCCATGTCTGTAACTAGAATTAATGTGGGAGAGGCATAGCTTGACCATAGTGCGTTGGCCTGATCTAAAGTCCGACCTTGGTGAGGACAAATCTGACTGAAATGATGGTCAAAGTAACAAACAATTGTGAGGCAGAGCATAACTTTCCTTTGATGTGTGATGATGAAACCAGGAAATGACTGGAGGCTGTCTTCATGCTAAAATGTCTTAATGCATGTCTTTTTACTGGAACTAATATAAGGTGTTTTGAAGCTCAAACATATAAACAAACCCTGAAAATGAAACAGAAAGCTACATGCCTAAATCAAACCAACAGAGAGAAAAAGCAAATAATGAATACGATTGTTCAAGATACTCAAAACAACTTATAACTCCAAGTTCCTGATATATCCAGCTGTTTTTGTTAAAGGTAAAGCAAAAGCTGAGGAGGTGATTAATGTTTCCATTTAGTTTTCCCTTAAAACTACAGGAGAAATGTATGTAAATATTAATTATTCAAATTGACATATTTCATCTTGAATAAAGTATGGTGGAGAAATGCAAAAAAAGAGGATAAACTGTATCTAATTTGTTCTGCATTTATGTCTCATCTAGAGAATATTAATGGCATAAACCCAAACTAGTGAATGTCATTCCAGTCATGGCATTTTGCTTTTGAATGGTTGAGGGTTGGCAAAACTTCCTGCACCACAATGCTGCACACAGTACAGAAACAGTTTACACATCTAGAAACTTTTTTTCAGGTTCTTGGACCTTTTATTAGACGGAGAGAAAAACCGACCTGTAAGAACGAGCTTCCATCCTGCTCCATCCATCCATAAGCAGTACAGATAATGGTTGGATGGATGTTTATCATGCAGAGAAGCACTGATATGAGTCAAAGTTGGACAAAATTGTGAAGATGTGCAGAATTTGCATTAATAGTTGTGATCATGAATTTTTGGAGGAACGATTAAATTATTACCCTTATAAAAGTTGTGCTTTGGACAACTCAAAAACTAATATCTGACTTTGGATTTCTTTGACAAAACTTCTTTGACATGTATCACAACAGGCACAGCAATCAGCAGAAGTTTGGTTCTTCAATATTGTCTAAACCTTATTTGTACATTATATTCTTTGAATTTCTGGACTAAAACTAAAGAGATAAAAAGAGAAAATGTTTAATTTTTTATTGAATAGGTTTTTTATTTCCAGCTCTGACAATATAGTATAAAATAAATCAATTTTCCTGGGACTCATACCCATTTAAACACCTAACGGCTGATTTTAAGCCAAAAAAACCTGTCAGGTTTTCTTTTGCCAACCCATTATTAATTCATTTACTTGCAAAACAAACATAACACAACAAATTTACTCTCAAAGGGGCAGTCTAAGAGAAAAGCAAGTGAGCAGAAATTATAGAACATTTAGATAAATATGCATTTTTAATTGGAATCTGTTTCTAATCACTTAACTTACAAAAATAAATGATTACATATAGCTGCTGTAGCTGAGACCAATCAAAAAAAAAAAAAAACCCATTATATATAGAAGAAATTTTAGTCTCTGACAGTCACCGTCTAATCACAACTGCACTTGGCATCTGTCATTTGTATCATTTTTAGTGCTAAATGTGAGTCATTTGCACACAGTGTAGCTTTAAGGTCGCCCACGTAAGGAGGCCGATGGCTTCAAGTATTTTAGAACGACGTAACTTAAGGAAAATGACAAACAACATCAGTTTTGTGATTAATCAGCATGTAATAACATAAAGTCTGATTTATTGCCCTGGATGTTTCTAGAATTTATGGACAACTTTTCAACCTCTGATTCATTTTGTCATGTTTGAATCTGAGTTAATGAGAAGCAATGTTGTCTAGATACTTCTCCTAAATCCCTTGGTAGTTGTGTCGGAAATTTGCTCGGCATTGAGAGGGAAATTAGTATTTTTAGCCAGATTTAGGAATTCTGCTTAATTTACTCCCCAGGCAAAATGTGTCTTTTCCTTTTCGGCAACAACAAGCTTTGGATATTTAGTCGTTATGAAGATACAAGAATTCCTCAGCAGGATAAAAATATCTGAGATTTGGTCTTTATTTAGATTTTCACTGCTCTGACTGCCAATATCATAATGAAAGTTTCCAAAAAGCTGTTTTTTTGCCCCCCAAACTACTAAAGAAGCTTCTTTAGTACCTTCAGATGGTGCTAAGCTAAGCTAAGCTAACCAGTTGCAGTGAATTACCACATTTCTAACAATGCCACACTAATCCTTCAATGAATGGATGAGCTGCATACACAGATAAAGCAGTGTTGAAACTAATATCACATGCACTGTGCTCTGAAGCAGTCCACGTTTATGTCTATGATCAGACAAACAGCCTCCAAATGCAGATATATGCTGTAACAGATGGTGGATGTGCTGCATACACACACAGGCATAATTTGGCTACCTAAGCAGATGTGCACACAAACATAAACACACACCTACAAGGAACCACAAGTTTCAAGAAGAACTGTCATCCTAAATGGCTTCAAAATGTGGGGACAAACACACACATGCACACACATTTATACTGACTAGCAAACAGATGTGCACAAATACATGCAAATATTGCAAAAGGGGAGCAAGTCACCCATGTGAGCACGCTGTGTCAGAAGGGAAACTGAGGGTCCGGTGTGTACAGAGCTTGAATCTCCCCCCAACATGAAGCATGGAGCATTGGGGGAAAGGGAGAGCGTGACGGAGGTTGAGTGAGGGAGAGAGAGGGGAGCAGATGGGTCAGCCATCTGGTGAATGGAGCAAAAGCGAGGGAGATGAAAAGAAGAGGGAGGGTGCATTGGAGAGAGAGTTGGAGGAATATGTGTGTGTGTGTGTGTGTTTGGAGGGCTTTATGAGAAATAAGAGTGTTTCGATGGAGTAGGAGTGTGTGTTATGTTGGTGTGGGACTTTTTTTTATGTGTCGAGACTCAGGTGCAGCTAAGTTACTTTGGCATGCTGTTCAAAACACTTAAAATATCCACACACACAATGATTCCTGTTTGGAGAATTGCTTTTTGCCCCAACAAAGCAATCGTCTACAAGAACGTAGTCATACCTCACATAAAAACGCTTACACTGATAATATGTTGAAGTGTTAACATTACTTTGTATCTTAGCAACCAAATCTCAAGGAAGACCACATATTAATGCAAAATGTTGCTGTTAAAAATTTTTACCTTGACACCATCTCCTACACTTAATGCCACATTTCCATTTAGATTTTTACATTTACATGAAGGTATAAATGCCCCATGTTGCCTTATAGTGCATATTTTATACATTGCTGGATCATAAGATGGTGCATTTACATCAGCATTTTGGAATTTAACCCAGTTCATTTGCTCGCATAGTCAGCCTCATAAAGTAGGTATGAATATTAAATCAGTCTATGATGCCCATCAGAGATGCAAACACTGATTCAGGGAGCAAGCTACAATTTAAGCTAAATAGTTTTGTGTTGTTTTTAATGTCTTTTCTTCAGTGATTCTTGAGAAATCTCAGACAGGAGGAATGCCGCAATCCCTAACTGTACAATCATCCCAACTCTATAGGACTACTGGGTGTAAAAATGACCTCAGTCTGCTGACTTGAGGGACCTTGGGATCAACAGCCATCTGACACATTTTCAGCAGTTCTTCCCCTTTTCAGTTTACACAGTGACTTGGTGTTAGACTGTATAATATCTAGCCATGTTAATGCTCCCTTTGACCAGGAACAGACACCACATACAGTATGTTTTACCAACATTTTGGACATTGTGGACAAACTGCTGCACATGTTTGGGGGAAGCATGTTGAACATCTTAGCTTGTAACAATTTTTCTTTAAATTTGGGCTTCTAGTGGCTCAAAACTGTTTAGAGATTGTCCTATCAGAATTCATCACATCATTCTTTTATGTTTTCGCAGAGCAATTACCACCACATTGATGAGCTCCCTTTTTGTTCTTCATTGACATGCTCATTACCACCATGAGTCCATGGCCTTTTGTATCCAAATATCCCATATGTCCTGTTCCTGTACTTCCTGTAAATATTCAATATAGCACTAAGTGTGGACCAACTTCCCCGCATGATTTACTCCCTTTCACTGCAGTCCTGTCAGCAGATGAAGGCATTCACATAGCACAGTGTGATGTATATAAAGGCTTTTCCACTCATACACTGAAGCCCTGAAATGTTCTTTTTTCCAATATTCCCAACATTAACTCCAGACTTTTATCTACAGCCCAGGTAGATACAACCCAAGCCCCCTCACCTGCCCGCCAGATGTATCTCTGAGATACGTCTTGTTGATAATCAACAAGTGGGACATTGCATAAACGCCACTATGCACATGCGAGAACTTGTCTTCTCCTATGAGAGGTGCAGACATAGTTTATATGTACAGATACATTCTCCTCCTAATAGATCTTATTGTTAATGTGTTCTTTCTAAATGACAGATATTCCCAAGTTGTTTGCTCTTGAATGCCATTTCCTTGTACCCCCATTCTTGCTTTTCAGAAAGAGACCAGTCCGATCTTCTAAAAACTTCTCTGTATTCATGTTTAAAAACAGATTAAGATGTGAAAATCTACTCTTGCAAGAGTTACAGTAACCCAGCTTGCATTAAAACAGCCATTAACTGTGGTTATGTTGGGTTAATGTGGCTGTCTGCTCAGCAGGATGTTAACACCAGTATTAAAAAAGCAATCTGAGCAGTGACGAGTATTTTAGCTGTCCTGAAAGCATTTGTTATGAAGCCAAATTCAGTTTTCATCACTCCCTGAAATAAAACCAGAGCCTCACAGGGAAATCATTAGTGAACGCTGAAGTGATATCATGACACAACCAGGTGGAACTGACAGGAACACGAGTGCCAGATGAGTTCATTAAAACTGATAATGAGTGCAAGTCCTTTGCTCAGGGATTAATGAGTCCCTTATCTTTTACATGTTATCGTCCTAAACTTAGAATATCAACACAAACCAATGCAAAATAATCAAGTTTGTATTATAAGAATATTTAGCCAAACTATACAAATTAATTTAGCAAAAACAATTGAAAAAAGTTCCTAAAAGGAATATAGTGCAGACATGAACATGCTGGACATAGTTAGATACTGCGATGAGCTCAAATAAGTTAATCAAACACAGGATTTCCTGAATAACCTGCATGTTTCGCTGCATGAAAGGGTTTTCTATGAGCTCTGTCTGTGGGAATGTTAACGCTCCAAAGATTTAGCCGTATTTCAGCAGTGGTAATGAGGATGCTTCATAGTCAGACAGATGTCTGTCTGGGCATCTGCTGAAGTTGGTGCAGAGTATAAACGAGACAAAAAAGAAGGCGTGCTGCATCCGATTACTTCAGCTCACCACACGTAAAACAAGCAGAGAAGCTGACATGGTTTTGGATTAACTGAGCTGCCGAGTGTAAGAAAAGAAACCTTTAAACATTTTGGAAATCCCTGAAGATTGGGAGAAAAGCGTTCCAGGTGATAACCCAGCTCAGTCCTATCTGAAAACACAAAACATCTGTGTTTCATGTCCTAATGTTGTAGTGTCACAATCCAAACCGAGTAGTTTAAATGGCTCTGTATTATGACTTCTTCCATAGGGTAAAACCTAAAAGCTGCCACTTTGTGGGTCTTTGTAAATATGACTATGTGGATTTTTTTATATCTAAATTTGAATATTTATGTTAATTTTCAACCAAACCAAGAATCCTCACCTTAGTACTCTGACAGCTTTTCACATTTAACGCCAGCGTAAATATTCCTGTGGAAAACATGCAGACGGAGTCTTTAATTAGATATTAAATTATTGCATTGAAGTCTGTTGATTAACACCTTCTGCTACATCTAACTTTTTCACTTCTATTTATGGCCAACTAAACACAGGGCACATGGAAAGTTGGCTTCATCACGTAAGAAGACAAATGTTAAGGATTAAGTTTATCTCTTAATGCTGGTTGTCAAGTCAAAGTAAAAACGGAAACGGAAAAACATTTGCATGAGCAGGTGTGTACATACGTGTGATTGTAACAGCATGTGAAAGCTATAAGTCTTAAGATGTTTTTCCTGCTTCACATCTGTAACGAAGACATCGGCAGATGTTAGCAAGCTGTTCACAGTCATGAGTTTTTGCCCTCCGTTGCACCAAACACAAACAGGCTAAGCTGAATTATTAAAGCACTTCCACTGATGGCTGACTCAGTAAGACTGTAATTTGCCAGAATGTCAACGATGACGCCACAAAAGATCGGGAAAAAAAGCAGAGACACTCTCTGAATCCTGAAGAAAATAAGTCTTTACTACAGACAACACACACTTTTTCTGACCAAATGTAAAAGAAACATGTTTTACATGCAGGATCTTGTTGTAAAGATTTAGTAAAGATCTCAACACACTAAAAAAATCCCCAAAACAAAGAAAATGCTTTATAAAATTCATTCTTTCTTATTTAAGGCTTTTGCTATATCTAAGCAGATCTTAGCTGTTTTATTTAATGAAGTAACAGGACATCCTTAGCACTTGAGATTTGAGGTTTATCTGAGACTTTCCGACTCAGAAACAACCCATTAAGAAAAATAGCCACATGTATGCATGAACAAAATGTATAACTTCTTGTAGCCAATTTTGTATGGAGTGTGAAGGCTGTGATGAATTAGAGTAAATTCATGTTGGAATTGGCCAATTAGTTTTTATTATTAACCCTACAGAAAAGTCACAAAATGTTCATGTAACACATCCTGGCACCAAAGCAGCCAAAAGAATAATGTCTATTAATTTGAAAGTGGTATAAAAGTACATTCACTCTTTTACCATGACAGTTTTCAACCCAAAACTAATTTAGATTTCTACTTGAAAAGTACAGCTGAACTAGGTCAGGAAATGACATGCTATTTTGGTTAATAAGTGTCCCCTCATTTCTCTTTCTCCTCTATCCATCGGCATATGAGCATGTAGCGTTTAGCTTCATAAACTAATATTAAAATGAAATATGACCCTCTTATCGGCTTGGTAATGGAGTCATGACGATCAGGTGTAAAAGAAGTACAGGCTAAAGGTGTCACCGTAATGATTAGGAAGATCAAAAATCCATCTAAATGGTAAAAGAAAACTGAGTTTGCACAAGATAAAAGAAATGTGACTCTTTGCATGTGGAGCAGGTTTGCCTGAGTTACGGAAAAAACTTTATTTCACAGCCTCAAAGCTTAATTACAGTAAAAACTAAACACAACTTCATCAACTGGAACTCTATGGTGGAAAGTGCTAGGCGTACTGGGGCCATATGTTTCCCCTCATTTAGCTCCGAACAGCCGACAATGGTGGACACTCCTGCGTGAAAACAGTGTCTGGATTTATATTTTAAAAGGCAATT
Organism: Kiunga ballochi; assembly: GCA_037177335.1. Classification (NCBI taxonomy): domain Eukaryota; kingdom Metazoa; phylum Chordata; class Actinopteri; order Atheriniformes; family Pseudomugilidae; genus Kiunga; species Kiunga ballochi. Next base: position 5,125,858 of record JBAMIG010000008.1, read on the forward strand.
ACACTGTATTTAGCAGGAAAGGTAAGAATACATCAATCTACATCAATACATTCCTTCATCAATCAATGGGCCAATTACCTTTATCAATACAAAATGAGAATACCAATTAATCAGAGATCACAACAATCACATATTTGGTTATTGTCATTAAGTTCCAATTTGGAAATAAACTCATTCAAAGTCTTTTTTTTCTTTTGCGAAATTCAGATAGTCTTGCACAGGTAGTAGTTAAGGAGCCATCTTCTGATTGGAAGATTGTTGCTTCCTTTTGCAACCTCCCTTCTGCATGTTTTGGCATCTTTGAGCAAACCAATAAGCCCCAAATTAAGCCTGAAAGTATTCCTTAGTTGTACGTTTCACTGATAAGAAGCATCTGGTAGAAATATATATATATATATATATATATATATATATATACATATGCTGCTATAGGCATGAAAGGACTTGTTTGAGGTAATATGACTATTGCACAGTAAGAGGGACTAGAAAGATAAAATAGAACTAAGAAAGAAAAACAATAAATAAAAGGCAAGTGACAGAGTTGGAAAATAGAAGAGAGCCTGATGGCTTGATGAGACAGAAAACGAGATAGACGGAACAAGAAGAACGACAAGATGAGGCATAAAAAGTAAAGATGTAAAACTGAAAATCTCCGGTCGTGACGAGAAGATCAAAGAAATCATCATCTTCCAAAAGCCTAGATGTCAAAAGATAGAGTCCAATTTAGTGTGGATGGCAGAAAGCCCGGCTCCACCTGTAAATTATAGTCTATCAGCTCAAACAGTGCAGAAACAAAACCGGGCCCAGATGAAAGCGAAAAGTAGCAGTATGGGAAGTAAGTTAACATGTAAGCGTGACAAAGATTTCCTATTCAGCTCACAGATTCTACTTCTATCACTGTATAAAAACACTAATGCTGTAATTATTGTTAATATGATTGCAGGTATGGACAATTCATCATTGTTAGCAAGTCCGCCTCAGCCAACTCAATTCTCCCCATGTGCTGAGTGGGGGAAAAATTAACCAGCGTATAATTTGTTCGAACTTTATTTTCTCTCTGCTCGGATGGCTGGTGATTATCATCATTACTCTGATTATCACTCACTTGGCTCTTATTGTGTTTGTACTTCATGAGCATGCTTTTCCCAAGCGATTGTGCAAATCTATTGCAGATTTTTCTCCTGCAGAGATTAGCAACCTTCGGATTTCCATGCAGGTGTACGCATACCTTGCTGTCTTGTTGTTCAGGGGTATGGAAAAGTCACAGTGATGCATCTGTGGACAGGAAAGAGGGAACACAAACAGAAACCTTCTCTTTGCTGTCTGCTTGACATTGAGCTTGTATACTTAAAGATGAAAGACGACATCCACACTTGTATTCAGATCACACCTTTTCTGACAGTAAATTCATTTCCAGACATTTCAAACAGTAACAATGCCTCGTCAGACAATACTACAAAATTCAGTTTGAAAGTCAGAGGAACTCTTCTTTTATTCATTGTGTATTAAAGAGTTTTTCTAAAGTGTTTGCTTTCCTTGTATTTATTAAACTTTTTGCAATTAATTAATTATTCATATCTTGTTTTTCAGAGTTCTTTTCTTCTCTGTTATATTGAAATTTGATCTTTTTATATTTAAATTGCAAATATAAATAGTGAGCAGCCCAAACGTTTAAAATCCTTTCAAACAATTGTAGCGACAGATGTTGCATCATTGTTCATTGCTTCTGTTCAGCGCAAATTATTCTAAAAAAGACGAAATGAGAAAAAATACTGACTAGCAAATCAATTTCATAAGCACGAGTCAGTACATTAATTTATTTATTATGATGAATAATAATGGAAAACATACTAATAAATTATTATCATTAATAATAATAATTGCAGAAACATAAAAAGGATGTATTTGCGGTACTGGATATTTTATGCTATTGCATAATGAGGGTGTGTTTCTACACAATCTGATTGGGCTACGAACATTTTAAGCATTAATGCTGTGTCAAAGGTTTTTATTATTCTGTATTATTCTTTATTCTCTAATTCAAGGTTCATTCAGCGTAGCCCTTAAGGCA
>JBAMIG010000008.1:5128028-5141075 GCA_037177335.1 Kiunga ballochi
CCTTGGTGGTGACTGATCTCCTTCGGCCGAAGAATGCGCTGTTAAACCTTCTCTGCCTCCGTGTCCTCTCTCTAGGTTGCTTCATCAATGATACTTCATCTTCATCAATAATCCAAGCAGTCAGGTGAATGATGAGTGACAAAACTGTGTATTTCTAATGATATCATAAATTAATCTTGATGTCAAAATGGTAATTTCATCTTTATTATTAAAGGTTATTGTTTTATTGCTGTAAGATGGAGAAAAAGCAGCTTCCCAGTGGTTATGGAAGAAATGTGAGTTTAGTAAGTTTAGTCAGAACATAGAGAATGTCAGATGTTTTTCATGTTTTCTTTTACGACCTGAAAATGTTAAAATGACAAAGGAAGAGAAACTGAACTTTTCCTGAAAACTGTTTTTTTCCACACATCTATTATTCAATATATACTATTGTCATCAGGTCCTATCCATAAGTAACTTTCTCTTTAAAAAAGAAAATCTCTGAAAGTTGAGCTGGAGTTTTGGAGTTGAACCAGTGGTCAGTCACTGGATCTTCTCTCTGGAGACTCAGGTTCTTCCACTAAGTTGTGTTTAAGTTGTGCCCACATGCTCAAGTGTCCTTAGGCAAGAAGCTGAGTTATACAGTACCCCCCGATGTAGTTAACAAAGTATGTGTGTGTGTGTGTTTTAATGCGTGACATGTAGTGTTAAGTGCTTTGAATGACAATGCTGCGGTTTATAGATAAGTCCATTTACCATTACTGTTCGTGTGTCAAACTCTGACCTGCCTGTAGCGAGGAGGGACCTGGAGCACCGTTTAAACTGTGTTACTTCAGGTGTTGCTCAGAAACAAGAAACAAATTCACTTGCTGCCAAAAACATCCGTTATAACAATGGCTGGCAGACAGTGAGTTGCCTGTCTTACCCGGTTTACTCCCAGTTTCAGAGAATGAAAACTTTAGTGCATGAAATTCATGACTTTCCTCTCTGGCTGAACTCTGTGAGGAACTCAAGGTGATCAGACCTGTGCAGGTACCAACTTCACCATTTTGCACAATTTCAAAGGGGTGAGATGTCCATCAAAGAATGTCCATCATCATTGTAAAATAATTTTTCACTGTAAATACATCCAGACAAGCAAACTTTGATTATTACATCAAATAATTACGTTATCCAGCTTCCCGTCCCCCTCCCCAACTTTTTAACTTATCTTCTTTTATTTTATTTTATTTATTTATTTGTCTTTATTTCTATATGTACCTGTACAGCACTTTGGATTCATTCTATGAGTGTTAAAGCGCTTTATAAATAAAGTTTTGATTTGATTTGAAATAATCACAAAGTTTTAAAACCAAACACAAAAAACCTTTTAATCCAGGATTTCAAGTCTTTTTCAAGAATGGTCCCCCCCCACCATGAGGGTACCAACAATGACTAAATATGACTATTTTATTGCATTTCCACCCTCAGATGTTTATAAGTTGTTACCTGCTGGTAGCTTAACTACTGTAATGTAGCCAGAGCTGGAAAATCCTCCCACACCAATGAGCCCCTGCTTGTTAGTGATCATTGCTTTTCACAGCAGAGTGTTGTAAACGTGGTTGTTTTTCACTTTTAAAGCAGAAGGTTTTGCAGTTGAAGACAAATTGCATTAATGTACTGTTTTATTCAGTCTCCAAACAATTAATTTTTGACATTTTTTGAGACGGATTGCTTGTAAGTTTGCTGAACAGGATCTAAAACTCATGTCTGACTTTAAAAACATTTTCCTCAAACTATGTGATTAATTCCCGACAGATGAAATCAAATGAAATGATGCTGACTGACCCATGTGGCCACAGCAGAGAGAGTTATGATATAGTTTATTCCATTACTTTCAGTGTAACAGGTTAAATATCATGCTGTACAGCAATTAACCCACAATGTAGTGATAGTGTGTATCAGTTACAACCAACAGAGTTTATTGTTATTTATGTGTTAAACTGATGTTGAAGAGACCTAAAGTTTCTTTCAAGTGATGAAATGCTGGGATGAAACTTTCTCTCCTTGGGAAAACAAAACTTTCCTTCCTTCCTTTCCTTCAGAAGCTCATTAGTGTTTCTCTCCTTGGGAATAATCAGTTAACGACAAATCGTTTAAGGAGGACATCTTTGCTTCTGAGAGGTCAGCAGACTCGTCTCAACCCAGCTGTGTCAGTGATGAGCTGCTGAATGGAGAGCAGCCTCAGAAAAGCAAACGTCTTTAATCCTGTGAGATACATCCGACTGAGATAGATGAGGATGAGCTGGGGAGGAGACCGAGGAGGCTTGTAGTGACTACATCAAGAAGCTGGAGGACTAATTTACTTTCTGCATATTATAGTAATGTTTTAAGCAACAGCCTTTCAAGTTTGTGGAGTCTTTAATCTGTAGTTATCTCTACCCTGCAGAATCTTCAAATAGAAGATTGTTAATAAACTAAATTAGGATGAAGTGATCAGTTCTTGACAGAAAGATACAAAATAAGCTGCAGAAGATCACATTTTACTGTGTGGATCGCAAACAAACCTGTTTGGAGGAAACAGGAAGAATAGAGATTTCAAGATGTTACGATGATTAAATAATAATAATGAATTTAAATTGTGTTTTTCAAGGCATCCAAAATGCTTTATTTTGGATCCATAATTTATTCAGTCCCTGTCCACATTTGGTAATGGAAAGCAACATGTTTCCACAGTTACCAGAATGAAACTGTGACTGCAAAGCTGCACCAATTATGTGATTTTGGTTAGTGTGTTTTAACACTGGAGACAGATCTAAATGCCCCCCCTGTCTCCAGCCTCATAGCTGCTGCTATTGGCTCCAGCCCTCGTGCATTTAGGGTGGAAGGTATGAGCCTGCATTACCTCTATTTTTCAAAATCTCATATATGGATGTCTCAACACTATCAGCTCAATAAAGATCCTCTAGGAATAAAAATGTTCTGGTTTACATATAGTTACAGCGCTGGATTTTATGTTTCACCCTAAATCAGGGAACACAGCAATTAACATGACTTAACATTTTCTGCAGGTAGATTTATTGTTGCATGTTGCAGCCTAAAATGAATTGACCACCATCCTCTTTCTTTCTGCTCTATCAGTTCGGTGCACCAGCATCCACAAAGGTTCAGGCTCATTTGACAGGGTATCTCATGAGAATGTGCTTATAAGAAGCGAAGTGTCACAAGTGGCAGTAGCAGGCATGACTTCTAGATGAACACTGACCTGGAGCTGCAGGAAAATACAAGACAGGCAGCCTTTGAAATGATTTCGCAGCTGAGCTGTGATGCAACACCAGGCTTAATGGATATCAGAGTCCAGAAACTCAGTTTCCCAGATACCTAATATCACGAGTCACACAGTTTAGATGCTGTTATAAAGTAAATTAGATGTACAAAGCTATATCTTAAAGGTTATTACCATAATATTACCATATATTTACTGTAATGTGATGTGCTACCGGTTATTTAAAATAAGTGTCAGATTAAACTTGTAGAGATTCAGATTTTAAGTAGAAAGTTTGGACCAAACATACGAGCCAACAGGTTTGTAGCTGAGTTTGAAAACCGCTTCATTTGCCAGAAGTCTGTGGGGACAAGTCACGTAACAAGCAACATGACGTAGGACAATATGCCGAGCCAAACGTGTCATCGTACCATGTGTTTGATGACATGTTTGAAAACACATGCGACAACAAGCTGTGGCCTGTTTTTTTAGTGGTGTTTTATTATTTTTCTATCACCACATAAATGAACAAATGACAGAAAGAATAAATAAACAAATAAATACGTATTTAAATGATTGATTGAATGAATAAATTCAGGCGTTTGCAGAGTGAGTGATAGATAACATTCATTGTGACCATGAGCTCTTGTTGCTGCAGTGCTGACTTGTTATCCTGCTTCTTGCTGGTAATATTTGCAAATGAAAACTGAAGTCCAGGCACTTTTAGCTACGCATGCATGATTGAGTAACATTGCAGCATTTTAATATTTGTTTCTGACAGCAATGCTAACATGACGCCACGAGGGTGTTGTAAGAGAAGTGTGCACAACATAAAAAGTCAGAAACTTAAGAGCTTCATTATTCATGACAACGGTTGTCTTACAATCTTTAACACTGCGTGAAAAAAGCATCCTTGACTTGGAGTGGAAAATTCATGAAACATGAACCCATGTGTCCAGGGTGCTGCACTGAAACAATAATTAGAAATGAAGAGGCAGAAAAAATGGCAGCTTTTCATGCAGTCTGGGCCTCTTTTTGTGAGAGTAGCTGCTCTTTTCTCATTCATTTTCAGGTAAACCTGCACACACGTGGTAAAAGGATTGATGTGACACTACTAAAAAAAATCAATTAAAAATGCAGTTATACCAGTGATTTCATTTCAACTCTGTAAATCCACCACCACAACTTCATATCTGCTCATTTTCTCCATTTGCTGTTATGTTTCCCCAGTTCTGTGTGTTATTGTAGCTATTTAGCTGCTATCCACCGTAGGCAGCTAGCATCTGGGCCTATGAGCATGTTTGCACTCTAGCATGCTCGCTCCAACTTAATATGCTCACTGACACTTCTAATATTCGTCACATTATTATCTGTGGAACACATTGCCTATGAAGGCAATTGCTCCCCCGCTTTAACATTAGCTTAACATTACAATTGCGACTAGATATGATTAATTGTGCCACGGATGACTTTCTACAAGTCCTTTTCAAAGAAGGGTGTGTGATATGTAATTATGTGCTTTTTATTTAATGAGTCGTACTATGCTCTATAGACCAGGTTAAATTCTTTAGGCTGTAATTGCTTGGCATTAGTATGATATGGTGCAAAGCTTTCCCACCTCACACATGAATAGGTACATTAACATGCAATAAGACATTACACGCACTTACAGACAGTTTGTGGTGCGTATATCTTCCCACACCTTCACACATTTCAAAATCCCACAGATGAATAGTTTGTAAGTTTCATTTAGACTGTTAAATGTTGGAATAACTAAAAGGTGTGAAGATTAAAAGACTTAAGTTGCAAGAAAGAAAGGTTTTATTTAAATCCTGTTTGTTTTCACAGGAAAATAACCCTAATCAAGCATTCCTAGTCATCTCAGAAATCTGCTGTGTACGTAGGGTTTTCATCTGTGAGTAGTTAGGGAGGTTATATCCCCATGAGGTTTTCTTTAATTGACACAGCCCCATATTTTCCAGATCATTCTGACACCAATAGATTCGTTTTGTGTACATGAATGATGATCAGACTGATCTGCTAATTACTAAAGAGATCTCAAAACAGTTGTGGCAACACATCCTTAGTTTTGTATTTAATAGACTGCTGCACGTTTCCAGGGCAACAGTTCACTAACTAACAGTAGTAGCATTACTCATCTAAATTAGCATGAAACAACTACCCAAGAGCAAAAAACGAATGTAATTGTAATTGCCAGGATGGAAAGCTACTGGTAAAGGCATAATTGGTCAGAGAATAAAGTGCTACTGAAGATTTTGATATAAGGGTGCAGTTAGTGTTTATCATTGCCGAATAGCAGGAGGCTTTTAATGGGCCGGCCATGATAAGAGTGAAGTGAGTTTGTGGCGGCCGGTCAGTCCAACAGGATGATGTCTTTAGTTATGGTCATTTTTGGGTGCCTAGAAAATCCAAAATAACAACACTGAGCTCTTTCTCTTATAATTGAAAATGAACTTATTGGAGTGACAAACACAAATTCTTCTGTCTTGCTGAGGAAGAACCGATTGGAGCATTTCTTATAACACACAGAAACACAAACAGATAACCAGTGAAGCTGTTCATGCAGCTGCTGGAATCCCTTGTTTGAAATCTGTTTTCAGAGACGTAGTCAGAAAACCCTCAAACCTCTCCGTCCTCCCCGTCCACCCACATTTCACGAGTTAGCCACCAAAAATTTGTTTAAACTTCTATCATTAATTTAGAAAATACTCATTTATATTTAATCACAATATTCAAACAAGTCAATTTTATTCATAACCAGATGTGTGCAATTCAAGTCTTGCCATGTTTTTGGATCTACCTGTATATTTACCTACCTGTTTACCTGTTTTCCACTAACAGGCTGGTTTACCTGGCAGATGAACTGGGCCAGTTTAAGGCAGCTGGTTTGGTGACTGGTTGGAACAGCTGTCAGAGGACAAAAAAGCAACTAAACATAAAACAAAACATGAAAGGACACAAATAAAAAAAAGTGAATTCAAACATTGCAGTTATGAAAACAATCATCTGATAATATCTGTGATAAATGAAGGTTAGTGTTCACTTGCTACCAGTCAGAATGAGGGTCACACACAGAGATGGATAATTACATTTCAGAGGTGACTCTTTCCACTCACCTTAAAATGGAAGTTGGAGTAAAATTTACAATGTCAGCAAATTTAGCTTTTCTTTTTCTTACTCAGCAGATATCTCTGGCTGAGATTTATGATACTTTTGACTCTTTTCTGTCCTGTCCACCTCCAACAAGTCCAGGCCGATGCCTGTCCTTTCCAGGCCGGGTTGTGTTGGAAGCTTTCCTTCCTGGTAAAAGGGAGTTTCTCCTTGACTTCCTGCTCCATGCATGGAGAAGATACAGTCCATTGGTTTCCTTTGCTAGAAAATTATTTTTCATAAAATGTTTGATAATAAGACACTTATTTTAAATGTGGGTCCAATTATGATTTTTTTTAAACAGGAGTTTGATCTTATTAGACCACATCTTTAAAAGCACCTTTAGATGATGGAGATAAATTAGTGCTACACGGATAAAACAGATGTTGAATTAAACTGAAAACTGAAACTAAATGTAGAAGATGAAGACCAGAGAGGAAAGATGAGGATAATGTAGAGAAAGATCCTGATTCTGTTTCCTGATGTCTGACACATCCATTGGCCATCTCACAAACAGCAATGTATTTAATGCAGTGTGAAGTTCTTCATAGCACCTTATATGCTGCAGCCTCGTGTGTGAACTCTGAACTTTTGAGTCTTTTTAGAGTGCTGTAAGAGCTGCCTGAAAATGTTCAGGTTAACTTTCAGGTCTCATTTGATTTCTTTTTGGGACAGAAATTATTTTTCACTGGTACAACATCTTGTATGAAAGTGTGTATACATATAATAGTATTAGAGATCCTGTGTCAATGGCTACTTTTCATTTCCTGTTTATCCATTATGATGAAGCATCCCATCTATAAGATGTTGTAAATCCTGCAGTCTCTCCTCACAGCAGGTATGCTTTTTTCCAGCTCCTATTCCAATTTAATATCTTCTTTCTTTATTTTTTCAGACTAACTCTGACTTATCCATACAGTCACAGAATCTGGACTGCATGCAACCTGCTGCAAAGGAACTGAGTGGAGCTTCTCAAATGAGCCAAAACGATGAAATGAGCTGCATCCAATCCACAAATTCCACATGTCACCTTTTTTCTTTGACTAAGTATTTTAGTCTCATGTTTACAATTTTTTTTATGATAATTTCCTCAGCAGAGCAAATGTTTTTGCTACTTTATGAATGCATAAAGTATTTCTCTTTTCATTTAAAGGGAAATCTCATTACTAATGACTTTAAGTTAATAGCTAGATAATGTTAAATATAACTGTCTTCAATTGTATCTGAATCAGACCTCTCAAATTAAATCACTGCTGTTACATAATTAATGTAATGAATGCTATTATATATTAATTTTTTTAAGATCTGGAATTAAATGATAAGCAACAAGTAAATTATCTGATTGGGTGATAAAACAAAATTAATGAGGTAATATTTCACAGTGTGCAAAACATTTAAAGATAAGTGCATTTTTTTCTTTTACATCAGGGTTGCCACTGAAAACAAAGTCCTTTGCAAATCAAAGTCATGTTGTGTGGTGCTGCTCTCATAAATCTGTCACTTTCAGCTCCACAGAAAAAACCCAGATTGTGGCTGTAAGCTCATGAAAAGGAAAGTTGAAGCATTTCTGAGATAACCCTGAAAACCCAAGAGTGCATTTGGCATTCTCCAGATATATGGGATTTTGATGTTGTTGAAAAGAGAACCAAATGCTTTAATAGTCAACAACCAAAAAAAAAAAAAAAAGAATCATATGCAGTATTTTGAATGTTCAGCAATGTGATTGCGGGTTAGTGGTATTTGATCCGATCTGAATTTAGCATTGACGTTATGCTGTAACAACTGTCCTCTCTCATGCCAAATCCAGCTAAATTTACCTTTACGTGTTTAAAATGAAATATTTTAGTTGAGCCGTTTATGATGTAACGGTAAGCAGTGCTGCTTCCCTGCAATATGGTTCTGGACTAAGACCTCAGCAGGGGGTCTTTCTGTGCAGTTTTGCATTTTCTGTGTGGGTTTTCCCAAGCGCCACACTTACCCCCCACCGTACACAAATGTACGTTTGGGTGAGTATGTTCACATGTCTCTGTAAGCACTGGGATGGACTGACAGCCTGTCCTGTCTCCCCGAGGCGCTGAACAGGATTGAATGTGTATAGAAAGTGAATGCATGGATTATAAACAGACAGGTGGATAGATGGCAAATTCTGTTGAATCTGTCGACACAATCAGGTGACCCATTGTGGCTCTGTAGCTGAAACACGTATTAATACCTATTTTATTTGAATGTTATTATTTATTATCTGGTCTCTGTAAAATGTTGGATTCGGTCTGTGTTCAGGGTCATGAAACATACTTATTAATTGACTGTATCATGAAACACTAACTGTTAGATGTCACAAAGGCTTGTTATTCAGGTAGTTAGTGATCAACAAGGACATGCTTAAAAAATGATGGCACTTTCTTCTTTCTTTGACATGTATTAACCACATTTTTACTAAAAACACCCGAACTGTGTAGAACAAAATCCTCCGTTCCTGCAGGCTGCAGTAACCAAAACTTATTTTTACTAGTAGGACTGTCTAAGTGGTAGGACGTCTTAGTTTCAGAAGATCCTCATTATGCCTTGCAGGCCTTTGAGGGTTTTGTTTTACTTGTGGTGATCAAGTGCACCCTACTCAGAAAGTTTGTTGCCAGATCCACGGTGGTTAGACAAAGGAAAGAAGCCAAAATATTATGATATTATGATATTATATGAAATATTATGATAAAAATAACAAAGGTAAATTTAGGAAAACCATTCATGATATTTTAGGAAGCAATTAAACTTTTACCACACCTTAGAAATAGAAAGCAAAGTAGTAAGCGGCACTATTATTATTTAAATAATTATTTCTATAGATAAATAAGATAAATATAGAGAAAGGCTATGCTAATAATCACAACCTATCACAGGAAATTATTAGAAATAAAACATGTACATTTAAGTTATTAAAGTAAATGAAGATCAAATTGAAAAGGAAAAACAATCCAGCCAATTAAAACCAGCTGGTGTTGATGGTTTTAACAATAAGCTGGTAACGAGTTATATAATGTACTAGCCATATAATAAATCTAAACATTACCTACTCTGTATGTTACCTAAAACAGAGAAAGACTTAAATCCTGAACAAAGAGAAGAAGCTACCTCTTTCAGGCTCAAAGATGCTCCTATCAGTTTGTTACTCATTATGGAAAGTAGTGATCATAGACACCTGGAGCACTACCTGTGTGCAAAAATCTCTATTGCTTCTGTCATTTGAAGGTCTTTAAAAAAACATTAAAAGGTATTTGAAAAACACAACTAAAAGAAGCCAAAAACAAAAGAAAAGCACCCCGGCATGCAGCAGCAGGAAGCCAGAGTACAAACAAAGTGAAGTATTAATGTGTGGGCTTGTCTGTTCTCACATTAGCACGGCTCATGCTAAAACTGTGGGCTCCGCCATGCTAAACAACAACTGGATGTTTTGAAACAGGAAGCGTTACATCAAAGAAATCCAATAATGAAAAGAAAAATGTAAATAAGACTTTTTTAGCCGTCGTTGGATGATTCAAATCCCACTCTTTACAACCGTTTCTATCGTTTTTATGCTTTTATTTCTGTGAGGAATGGTTTTCACTTTTCCACCTCCCACTAAGGCCTACAGAATAAAAGCTACATATTGATATTTAGCATTTATTTCATATTTATGGTTGCAAATGATGAAGTTTTATCCTGATTGGTATAGGTGCAGATCATTGGACATACGCAGCCACAAACAGCCGCTGAAAGACCATAATTTCACAATATGGATGTGTTAAATATGAATAAATGCAAAATACAATGATTCCCAAACTCTTTTGAACTAAAATGTAAATAAATAAACTACAAGGTCTATATTTCCTTTTGCTGACTTTATTGTTTCTTTACAGATATTAATTGATTTTGAGTTTAATGCCTGCAACGTGTCAAAAAACTGGAACAGTGGCAACAAAAGACTGGGAAAGCCTGGGAATCCTCTAAAACCTCTCTTTGGATTGTTTTACAAAAGTTATTAGTTAACAGAGTTCATCACTGAAAGTACAAGTTAAACCTCTACCATGCACAACCAAAGCCTGGCCAAATGTCTCTGGCCTCTCTGGGCCCGAGCTCATCTGAGATGAAGTTGCTCAAAGCTGAAAAGTTTGCTGGAGTCTGATGAGTTTATATTTCAGATACTGTTTTTAAATCGTGGGCGTTGTGTCCGCAGGGCCAACGATAAAAAGAACTGCGTGGATTGTTGAGATGGAAAAGTCAAAAGCCAGCCTCTGTGATGGTACGGGGGTGTGCCAGTGGATAACTTGTACATACGGGAAGGTTGTTGAAAGTTACATGCAGGTTTTGGAGATACTAACGCTGCGTCCAAACAACATCTTTTCCAGGATAATTTCAGCAAGAAGATAGAAAGCCATTTTCTGCAGGGGTTGCTGGAGATGTCACCCAGTCCCAGCTGACATCAGGCGACAGGCGGGGAACACCCTGGAAAAGTCGCCATTGTATTTACCCAAACATTAAAACTTGATATGTGAACTGGGATTGTACTGAATAATATTAATGCTGCAACAACGCTTTATATGGTTGTATGGTTTCACATTATAGATCCAGTCCTTTCTTTGCTCCAATACATTTGATTAAAAATAAATGCATTGATTGGTTAGTTTGAGTCCGATATGTTGCAGCAGGAAAATGATTATATCAAGGGTGCCCAACTCTGGTTGTCAAAGGTGGCTCTTAATGATAAGAACCAGGTCTAAACTAGCAGGAATAAAATGAGGTTTTTGATATTTCAAAATTGTTTTGTTATGTCAGTGATTTTGTGAAATCAACGTTTGATATTGTCTTGCATTGATCACTGGTTCCTGAGTCTAAACAAGTAGCAATAAAAGAAAAGAAATCAATTATTTTTTCATAAAAATACAACTATAGAAGAATATATAAGGGATTTACAAGGGATTTTTTTCACATTAACTAAATAATTTTTTTGCTTCATCTTTAACAACAAAGCTGCCACGATTATGTAACACCTGCAGAATGTGTACAAGCTCGTGACAGAATTTGGCAAACACAGAGTCATTATCCATTGAAAGGATATAATTTTGTATCACATTTTACATTTATTGTCAAGGCTGGGCTCTAATAAGAGGCAGATCTTCATACGGCTCAGAAGCAGCATTTCCTGTGAGAGGAAAAAAAAGGCTTTCCATGTAGGTCTGTGGTTTTACATGCATGAAAAAGCTATATAAAAAGACTTTACAATACAATGAGGGATAGAAAACGCTCTGTTTAAAAATTAGCCCCTCTTTACATGCATGAAAGTGTGTTTTCTAGTAAAGAAGACAGACTGAAGGGAACAAGTCTGCATCACCTTCACTCCTCAGTCATCAGTATGTCAGTGACCATAATCTTTAACGTGGCTTGCTCATTAGAACATCTTATATAAATATGAAGTTTGTATTTCATCCAACAGCAACATGATGCCGTGCCAAGTAGCTCTGGTAGCATGGGAACTGAAGAGAAGACTGAGAAAAGTGCACAGCTTGTACAGATCAAAAGCTTTGACACACCTCTTCTGTACATGTTTGTTGTTTTTCTGGAGAAATGCGAGGATTTTGCAAGCATTTGAAAAAGTTTGCATCGCTGGTCAGGCCTTTGTCACAAGGATTTCATTCAAGGAGGCCTCGTGCAGCGACTGCACCTCATAGAAAATGGATGGGAGTGTTTTGTTGTATTCAATGAGTCCTCACCCCGAGGCTGACATATGCTTTGCTGAATCTTTTGTGTTATCACTGGCACTAGTTCAAATGACAAATGTCGGTGGTAGGAGATTATGTCAGCTCTACTAAATACAGTCCTCCATTTTCATGCACACATACACAATGTTTTCTGGGATGTGAATGCTTTACTCTATGCAATAGCCGACTGGAAAAAGCAGCCCATCACCAGCTGGACTGCTAAAACTCACTATATCAGACACATTGGAGTACTTTTCCATGAACATTTTCCAGTGGGGCTTCATGAAAGGCAACGTTGGGATCTTATGCAACACCCCTCCTTTTCCTTTTTTCTCCTCTCCTCCTATCTCTCACGTCTTTCATTCACTGATTGTCCGTGGCCATTCAAAGCTGAGAGAATGTGCTTAAGGATCTTAGCCAGAAGAGGGGAGAGATAGAAAAGCTAAATAACAATGCATTCATTTATGTCCATTAGCATTCAAACTATTGTTTAGAGACAAAGCGCTTGTCCTTGTCATACCTGGACTCCCGCCACAAACAGGCTCATAAATTTACAAGCCACTCTATGCTTTGTGTCCAGCTTGTTTTCTGAGGGCACTTTAAATGCCACTTGGAAAAGAAAAGCAGCGGAGGGAAGCAAAGGAGAGGAATGGAGATGTGCTCTGGAAGGGATAGCGGGGAGGTGTGTGTGGTGTGTGTGTGTGTGTGGGGGGGGTGATGACAGTGCCTGAGGGAACAAACATCACCACCTGTCTGGCTACCTGACAGCAAGGAGCAGACAGGTGAAGAAAGGAAGAGAATGAGCAAAGCTTTGTATATACATACGCACACACACACACACACACACACATATATATATATATATATATATATATATATATATATATAAATATGTGTGTGTGTGTGGCTTTTTGTGAAGCATCT
>JBAMIG010000008.1:5144326-5161858 GCA_037177335.1 Kiunga ballochi
ATGCAACATATCAAACATGAATAGTCAAAATTACAAGCATTTGAAAAAAAAGAAACAAAAATTAGATAAATGTGTGTCTGCTAATTATTTATGAATAGTTATTCATAACTATATGATACATTTTCTAATTCAAAATTGGGCTGTTATAATGATCTATTACCTTATTTTGCAGTTGGGACATTTAAAAAGACCTGATCCACAACTGGCCAATTTTAACACTGATTACAGCTTTAGTAATGTGTATCACTTGTAAAATGGCAGTCATCGAAAGATTTGAAAAGGCTTCACTTTGATAATTTTAAATGGCATTCTAAACACACACACACACAGACACACACACAAAGGCGGTTGCTGTGGCAGGCCGTGACCCCCTCTGGCACCCTGTGGCACCATGTGGCACCCTGTGGCTTACTTACAACTGAGCTTACTGAAGGGTTTTGGTTAGCTCTAGGCTAGGTAGCATTTCAAATTCTACGACTCATTTTTCCAGATTTCCACACAAGTGTTACCACTACATTTTTTTTATCTGTCCCATCTCTTAGCACACATGTATATACTCATCATGCTTACCATTTCTTAGTTTATTACTAAATAGCTTACCTGAAACACAGAAATGACAGGCATATTAGCATGTGGCTATTCGTTACCACGTACCGTCTAACTGAGCTTACTGAAGGGTTTTGGTTAGCTCTTCCAGGACCCCTTAGCTGTCCAAAATGCCTGTCTGAAATCATTAACTCTTTCAGATGTAAATGTAAATCTCAGTGCCACCTGTGTATCACAGAACCTAATAACAAATCATCATTAAACTAAGGACTGAACAATTTAAAATTTACTACATTTCCATTGAAGGAAGGGGGCACAGGAGTTGAATGTCCTCAGTCTATGTTTTCCCAATACTCCTGTGGGTCCCCACATTATACATGTAATTTATTTGACTTATTCTATCTTTTTTATTCTAAATGAAAAGCATAAGTTTTATTTTCATTCATTTATTCATTTTATTTTCCTTTTTTCATTCTTTTTATTTCAGCTTAACATCTATTTCTTAAACGTACAATATTTCATTTTCTCCTTTAAACAAATTTTTTTTATGTATTGGTGTGTGTGTGTGTTGTGTACATGTGCAACTCTTGAGTTTCAGGACTGAAGGGCCTGATGGGTAAAAAGATGCTTTTTTATTCATTATGTTGATTTTAAAGCACTTTGTGGTGCAATTTCTTTGTCTGGAAAAGTGCTTTATAAATAAAGGTTGATTGATCGTCGGAGCACTTTCAGTTTAAAAAGTCAGTGGGGAAATTTGAAGGGAACAAAGTTAACGCAACTGCTCCCAAGGGGCCACACAAGTGGGATTTTCAGCATCTCGAATAGCTCAGGCATCGGAGATTTTATTATTGTTTGAGGAATTGCCACATATAATGAATTTCATGCAATTTTAGTATCAGACACTTGTTTACTTGTCATTATTTTCTCTGCTGAAGAACACTGTTGCTCTGTGGGTTTGCATGCATGATGACTTTCTGATGTATCCTGTCACTGACGCGTGTAGATTATCCAGGTTTTATCGTATAACAGTGATGTTTATTGAAGATTTTATATGATTTATTCTCAGAATGTGTTCTTTGAATCAGTGAACACCCCAAACTAAATCTACATATTAAGAAGGATCACAAGAGGCTTCAAATAAAGACAAAGCATGTCCTGCTTTTGTAGCAGGGTTGATGAAAATGTGTTGTGATTAGTTTTGGGGCACACTGATCCTCATAACTGGAAAAGCACAATTAATTTGATCATGCATGACTCTCAGTCCAGTTGAGAAAGAGCTGCCAGCAACATCTGTGATGTCTGAAATTGTGATGCTTGTGAGGACACATTGAACGTGGTTCTGGGAACGATATTTGCAGCTTGGTGCTGCTGCCTGGCCAACTGAGTTTGCCTGCCAAACACATGTACGACATAACTGACTCTCTGGGCTGCAAGAAAAAACCCCCCCAAAAAAACAAACAAAAAAAAGGCAGATGTGTACCTTGGCCTGGGATGGGGAAGAAAAAGCTTTCAAAACCAAAACAAATGAATATGTTTAATTTAACAGCTACTCATTTGCTCTATTTTTCAATGTTGCAGGGTAAGTACATTTAACCCTATCCACTTCCTGCTCTATTCCTCTCACACACACAGAGCATCTTCCTGCTGGGTGAATCAGTCTTTTCATGCTCTGTCATCTGACTGACCCCGTTATACTGTATTTCTGTAAAAGTCCACTTATTTCACTTTTCGAATGGTCACACCGCCTCCCTCCAATTTCTCTCTGTTCATCAAAGAGCCCCAGCTGAAGTCAATCTAAAGAACACTGTCAACTAAAGACACGGGTCTTACAGCTTGTGTAATGACCAAGGACAATATACCGGCCTAATGAAATGTGTGTGTGTGTGTGTAAAGATGATGAGCTATAATTTCTTCTTAAGAGATCAGGATGGAGATAATGGTCTTTTGAAATAAGACTGAGGATGATACAGATGGTCTGATTATTATCAATATAATGATGTTATCACTGGATTATAAGGTGGTACCTTGGTGTGGATGATAAGATGCTATAGATGCCCTATTGGAAATGTGCTATAATGGTAGCAGGATTTTACCTCCAATTATTATGTAAAAACAAGGCTTTTATTTATTTCTCTCCAAACATATAGTTTGTGATTTGTGCACAAAACCACTGCGTGACCTTAATACCTCAGAAATGCATCCATCATTATATTTTTTCAAACCATTGATCTGTCAGATTATTGTATAAACAGTTAATCCTAAAAGTATGATTTGAAAAGTAAATTTGTGAGCTTGCATTCAGAGCAAAGTCTTATCTATAGCAGAACAATCACAACAGGAATTCAGAGTTAGCAACACATGAACAAGTCACATTTCTGTACTTTAACCGAATGATGATACACTTTACAACCGCTTTCTAAAATAACCTATGTGAGGTCAGCTGTTAAGTCTCCTTTGGTCAAAATAGGCTTGAGGTCAAAGTTGAATGGTTCCCTTTTACATCATGAATGCACGGCTCTTGTTTAAAGATGAGTTACAGTGAGAAGTAATAGGTCTCAGGATAAACCAGCACAGCAAACTGAGCCGACTTCCAAACAAAAAAGAATAATTTCACTCAAAGTTATGGATTCTCAGGTTTTGTATGTCATTAGTATGCTATAACCTATACTGCTGACCAGCTATCTATTTGCACCAGCTCTCTAACAGGGTGAGTGGAACCATTAATCCACCAGTTCTAATTATGACACTAAGACAAAACTAAACACTTGACACTATTGAGACATTTTGATGTTGTGGTAAAGTCAGAACTATTTTTATTATTGTTTCAAATTTTGAAAAATGCAAGCTAAGGGCTTACCGCTGTACTGTTTTACTAAGATGTCCCATGTTTATGATGCAGTATCGGTGCAGCATGAACCTTTTACAGTTTCTGAAAATTTAGCTGAAGAATGAAGATCCCCGAATGTTTATGACAGTGTATTGGAAAGGGAGTTTTAATCTGCATTCATGTTCCTCACCTTTGATCGTGGGAAGCTGGTACTACATGACATGGCAGCATTTTAAACCTTTAGTTGCTAATGTTTAGAAAGATTTGTTTATACAAGCCAGTTATGATAAAGGTTTGTTTTGAATGATCTGACCTGTTTATAGACCATCAGAACCAACACAGAATGACTCCATGTCAAAATATCTAGACTCATCAGTCTAAGATGTGTTTGGACTGGGAGGAGAGAACCACATACACAGGGTTAAATGCTGACAGGGACCTCTTTTTTTCATACAAATGTTAAAAATAAGTGAGGATCATGTACACATCAAGAAATGCCAGTGAGTTTTATTAAGTGTTTGTGGTGTAGTGCGAGCAGGAATCAATGACCTCCACACTTTGAATATGGCAATCTGGTGCAGAAGCAGCTCTACAGGGCTGTCAGTGTTCTGGGAAAGGGGGGGAGACTGTCCTTCAACATGGATCAGAGCTTAACCATTATCTTTTTCTGGATTTGTGGTATGTATCACTATTAAATTTTGCCAATCACTCATTCACAAATTTACACATATAGGTTTGCACTGTACCCCTCCCCAGAGCTGACCCGGGTCAGTTAAAAAAATGATTTATGTTCATTTTAGATGAGTACTTGTCACTGGACCAAAAGAGAAAGAGAAAGAAAACACAACAAGAGACACCACAAAAAGAGAAACTGCAATCCAACCAGATACCATTCCATCTGCTACACCTGTATATCAAACAAATGATATCTCATGGGATCCAGCAGAGTCAGAGTTAAGCAACTGCCAGGAGCGCCAGAAGTAAACAAGCACATCTCTGAATAAACAAGAGTATTAAAAGCAAAAACACACATGCTGACCGACACCATGAAACATAGCAATAGAGAAAATTAACTCAGATTTGGAGTATTCTCACATAATGAAATATGGCTCTTCGTGAATAAACCTAAAGAACAGCTCAGTGACTGTGTCTTTCATGCGGAACGTACGGGGTGAAAGGTGCTCACAGAAAGGTGATCATGCTAAGACGACCCCGACTACCCAAAGGTCAGAGGCAGGTCACGACCCCCGAGAACAGGGCAGCCCCGAACAAGGACCCCAGCCACTTCACCCTGGGGCAAACCCAGCAGCCACCCAGGAGGCGGCAAAAGGAGGCCCCAGCCAGAGCACCCCACAGTCGGGGGGAACGGGCCCCAGCTGGCCCAGGCCAGGCCCAGGCCAGGCCCAGGCCAGGAATCGCTGACCCTGCCGGGCACCGGCCGCCCAGGGCTCCGACTGCCTGAAGGAGGACCACCCCCCCATAGGCAAAGACAACATTCATTTGACTTCAGGCAACCAAATGTCGCTGTATGATATCAAGCACAGATAAAAGTGCTTTTAATTTGCCTTCTTTAAGGTACAAGTTACAAACTGTTGCATAGTAGCAGACCTCCAGGACCATCATTGGGCACCCCTGCTCCTGTTTAATAAATGACTTGATGTTTGCTGAGTAAAAATGTAAGAATTATTACTACATTAGTATTTGCCTTTTCTTAGCTTGTAGCAGCTTGCTAACAGGTGCAGTCCAATGTTAAAAGTGGGGATTGTGTTAATTACATCCACATCCAACAACTAAAACATTTAAAACTTTTAATTTTTGTTTGTCATGCAATAAACATGAGTAAAGTTGATTTTAGGAGTAGTAAAAATCTACCCAAATAAAATACATTGTTTCTGCATGCATGTTTTTTTTTTTGTGCTAATAGACTCACCATGAATATTACATTTTTAAATGAAGTTTAGATGGACGCTTTGAAGATAAAATAATATGCTATAAAATTATATAACTGAAAAAAAAAACACAATTAGGAGGTGAAAGGTCAGAATATTATCATGTGAGGACCTAAGGCTCCTGCTTATACTTTACACATCATTAAATAAAGGTTAAAAAAATGACTATAGTAAACACGATATCTCCAATGAATACTTATAAAGTATAATAATAAAATAAACATGACTAGATTAAATACACTGGAAAGTTATTTTATACAATTTATACAAGATTTAAGATAAAACCTGATCAAATGAATATTACACACGATATAAGAGCTAATAATGGGTGTTTGACGATGATGATGGTGATGATGGTCTTGTTGGTAGTTGTAATTATGTCCAATGAGCACAGCTGGGGACCAATGCTAATCACTCTAGAGCCGGAATGAAGACCTCCAGACACAAAGCCCTGGAAATTAGAGGTAGGCGTTCAACAGAAAACGTGTCTGGAGATTTTTCAAGATTTGTTTCTGTGCAGAAGATAGACAAGAGCGCGAGCGTGAGAGAGTGGGTGAGGGAGAGGGAGAGGAGTGAGAGAGGGGAGCGAGAAAGCAGCGATAACAGCGTTTGTCCTTCTTGGACTCAGTTCTGTGACCGGCTGACGGGCAGCACGAGCGACCTACAGAGAAACTTGAGACAATCATACCGAGATCCGACACTTAGAGGTAATGTCTGCATAATTTGTCTAAACCCAGATGGTGCTGGCATTATAACCGTGCATGCTTTCTTTTCTCTCTTGTTTCTTCTTATTTTTATACCTCGGTCAGACTGACTGAGGATCAGACCTATTTCCCTTCGCTTGATATTTGGGAACATCCCCGCCTGCTTTTTTATCATCCCTGCTAGAAATTCACAAGAGAGTCACGTTTTTTAATTTGAAAATATTTTCTCTGGTTAATAAATCTTAAATATAATGTGAAATCATGTGATTTTTAGAAACACGGGCATGTGGTTAGTTTTCACGATGGACCGTCTCCGTGCGTATCTGTGAGACTCTGAGAGGTCTGTGTGCTTTGAAAAGTGTTTAGAAAAACATTCCAATCGTAGTTTAAATAAATATATTGGAGTCAGTTTTGTAATGGCCGACAGAGTGCTATTTGGGAGTCCTTCATGACCAAAGAGACTGTCGAACTGTCCTCTGGCGCACACTGATGTGCGCTTTTATGTGTGGGAATGTAGCCGCTATTAACTAACTCTGAATGATTCCTTTAGTGGTCTGGTTATCGATCTGATAGGATTTGTTGTCCGTGCTCGCCTACGATCACAAGGTGAGAGGGATGTCACTTTTTGTGCAGACTGGACAGGCGCATTATTTCTTTCTTTCTTTTTTACGCGTGCGAGGCGATTCCCTGGAGATGAGCGCAGCGGCTGACAGACTGTCGCTGACAATCCGGGGGAACGTTTTTACCTTCGCGCTATCCGCACATGCAAACTCGTCCTCGGATCAGCGCGTCTCTAATGAGGTTGGTCGGCTTCAGAAGACCCTGCTTAATTACGTCCATTCATTACGCGCCCCCTATAAGTCGCTGATAATCAGTGTTTGGCTTTATTACCAGGGGTGATGCGTTTGCATGTGCAGTGCGCACAAACATAATAATGTTTGTGTGAGACCTTAAGTATCCCCTGCCCCTCTGGGAAATACATTTGCTTGGATTTATGACGCGACTTCTCAGGTTATATCGATTATTACTGCCTGCTGTGTGATATGTTTTTGGTAAGAGCAAGAAAAGTGGGTCTGCAGTGTCTTTCTATTTAATTTCTTGATTTGGTACAGTCATCTCTGCAGCTGAGGTCAATTCTCAAGTTGAACATCTTCACACTTGTATCCCCCGCTGAGCTCATAAACACTAATATTATACATGAATGGCTCTCACGCAAACATACACACTATGAGCCTTAAGCGACTCTAATGGCTGAGTCATGCTTGTGTATGTGGAAAGCTCATGTAATAAACATCACTGTGTGAACACCACTACTGTATTTGCTTAAGTGAAAATCTGCATATGGTTTGGCTGTGTACATGGTGAGTTTGCACTTCTTTATTTACTCCTACAAGCTCCCTTTTCTTTTAGCAGTGTTTGCTAGACCACCTGCTCCATTGTGGTTCTTCATTGTCAGAAGAAAGAGACACTGTTTGTCTAATTTTGTTAGAAGTGTGTGCCAGTCATTGTAAAGCATCCAATTATAAGTTATTTACACCAAATAGCCACTGATGGGGATGAGAGAGAAAACAGGAGCTGGAAAAAGGGCACATAAGGGAAGGGAGGGGAGTTTAGGCCACATTAAAGACTAGAAAGAGGATGATTAGATGGGGAAGAGGTACGGGAGGTAGAGTGATCTGTCAGAAAAATGAGTGGAGGATGGGAGGAAGGGGGGGTGGTTGTAAAAAACAGACAGGTTGCACTCAGTCATTGAGTTATGTTGGTGATAAAACTGCCTGAAGAACAGAAACTAGAATAAGAGACGCAATTGTTGTGAAAAGAGAGAAGCATTAGGACCATTAGCGTATTGTGTGTTTTCACTAGCTGTTTGGAAGGGCTTCGGGATGGGTGGTGGTTTACTGAGAAGGGAATGATGAAACAATCCTGCCAAAAAAGACATAAAGAAAGCACATGCTCTATTAAATGATTTGTGCTGGAAGTTCAGGGAAAAAACTACAAAGTCAAGGGAGCATTGGAAAACATTTGAATGCACATCTTAAATGATGTTTTTC
Organism: Kiunga ballochi; assembly: GCA_037177335.1. Classification (NCBI taxonomy): domain Eukaryota; kingdom Metazoa; phylum Chordata; class Actinopteri; order Atheriniformes; family Pseudomugilidae; genus Kiunga; species Kiunga ballochi. Next base: position 5,152,404 of record JBAMIG010000008.1, read on the forward strand.
TGTAACCGTCTGTCTGCCAATCTCCAACAAGCTTGTTGCCTCTCCTGCCTGAAGTTGTTTGTAATGCTTTGCCAAGACAACAGATTCTCACTAATATTGTTTCAGAGACCAGGCTTTCATCCTTTAATGACTAAAGTCCATCAGATGTGTCCTCGTAGCAGATACAGTTGTGTCTAAACATGCTGATCTCCAATCTGGATAGCCTCACATGCAACCCACTCAGGGGACACGGTAAATGACAGTGCGTTCTCCACTTCCTTTGATTCCTTCCTAATGAGAATGGGGGAACCCCTCCCCCCAAATACGAGCACCCATGGGGGTTTTTGCAGCAGTATCTGTATGCAGCAGTTGACGGGTGCGTACCATTCGTTAGCTGACAGTTCAGTCAAATGAATCACACAACGTGGCCTCCCAGGGATCTTTGTGGAGAACAAGGAAATGACTGCTTAATGCTCAATGCATGAACGTTCCCTAGGGGCCTCATGCACAGAGATAATGCTGTGGTGGAATTCCCAGAAAAGGAAACGAGGAACTTTCAGGGTCTGATGTTGCTTCAGATTCTGCTTTTGCTCCTCTTCTTATGCTTTTCAGGCATTGGCAAATGGAATGAGCTGTATAATAAAACCTTCCACAGATTACTTTCCTCTGGTGTCAGTCTTTTCGAGGGGGAGTAATAAAGCCTATGACTGTCCATTGACTTTGCTCAGAGCCAGATCTCGACTATATCATCTCCAATTACCTACTCAAGGCGAGTTACTGACGAGCCATTTTTCATTCACACGTGATGCTCCTTTTTATACTCCAGATAGATGCTGAGGATGATGTACTATACTTTCCCTCAGTGCTATTTGATGGTGATCGTGCATCAAAGGAGGGGAAGACACATTCATTGCTGATGCAGACTTTTTAAGAAGGGAAATTTGCCAACGGTTTTACAGCAAGCGTCTCCCAGGAAAAAGTGTGGGAATTAGCTTCAATATCCTTCACACTTTCTGCCGTCATTCTTGAATACTAAGCTATGCCTCTAGCATCCTGAGAGCAGGACATTCTGACCTGAGCCAGCTTCTCCCTGGTGGTGAGGGGCGAGGAGGTGTGATGGTGAGACGGTCATTTAGAGGAAATGGCTACGACTAACGGTGCAGTGGCTTTCCTCTGTGGAAGCCTGTGGGATGGTGCTGCAGACTCTGTCACGGTCTGGTTGTTCACAGACCAACAATATCGTTAACTTGCATGCCTCTCACAGTGCAGGCACGTGCAGTGGTCACAAATGCATATTTCTATGCACATAATCAATCAAAGACTTGTGGACTTTTTCACATCTTAAAATCCTTGCCTGACATCGTGTAAAATGTATATACTTGCTCGCCCTCAGACACCTTTTACGATATTTTTGAATATCTCCCCGTTCAACCGGAGTGTGGAAATGCATTCTCTTTCTGCTGCCAGCAGGGGCTCTGTACTGTTGCCCGGGTGGACTGATTCTTTGAGTTAGATTGGTAGAGGCAAGTCCCAGCTCGATAGTGGATAGCTGTTTAGATGGGTGGGATGAAGGACGACTCCAGTGAAAAAAAAAGTACAGCAGCTCGCTCGACTGGAGACATTATAATACAGAAAGACAGGAGGCTGCCCCAGGCGGAGTGTGTTGCCGATTTTGTGTCTGTGTGTGTATGTGCATGTTCTGTGTATTAACATTTATACCCTGCTGTGAAGAAATGAGAAAGAGAGAGGACAGGGGAGTTAGACATTGACAGAACGAGAAAGCTTGTATGACTGTTGAGTGTGTGTGTGTGTGTGTATGTTTGTTATAGGCTTGCTTGGCTGAAACATTACAGTGAGATAAAATGACTCTTTTTCTCATTTCATTTCTGATGGAAAAGTTGACTTTGAGGCGGGGATTGAGTGCTGAATATTGATTATGAGCATTTTCTTACGGTAATTCTCAATCTCATTGGGAAGACGTTGGGGATTTCAGGCAGGTGTGCAGATGTCAAATAAATACTTGAGAAGGTTCTCAGTTGAATGAAGCTGCTCACAGAATTAACTTGAAAAATGTTTCAATTTTGTTGATGATTTTCTCTCCTACAGTTTGCAATGTGGAGTGGGAGCGTTGCTATTTACAATAGGAGATGATTCATGTGACAGGAGGGCTGACCGATGGCTGTGATTACAAATGCAATGATTCATTTTATATCCTATATTATATTATCCTATATGTAAATATATTATATATTCCTATATCCAGTGTTTTCCCTGACACTTATTTTTAATTAAATTAAAATTTTTAATTTTAATTTAAAATATTATAATCTCCACTGGGTTTTAACTTCATACCCTGCTATTTCTGAGCGAGGTGTGTGTTTGTGTTGACCATTGTGCTTCATAATAAACTGAGACATACAGTAATATATGATGTCCTTAGGAGTTAATGTGATTAGGTGTTGGTTTGTTTTTTTGTTTGTTTGAGTTTTCCCTGTGATGGACTGGTGACCTGTCCAGGGTGTACCATGCTGCATGCCCAATGATTGCTAGGATAAACTTTAGCTATCCGTGACCCTTCATTGGAAAAAGCGGTACAGATACAGTAATGGAGGGATGGAAAATATGTAATAGCACAGAGTCTTTTGTATATAAATTGCTAAATGACTGTACATTTAAGTGTGTCAGTACATATAACTGGAATAAAATGTTTGCTTGAGAAAGGACAGGAAATTATTGGCATCCTCAAAAAGACAACACAATAGTTTTTCAAAAATGATCTTCCCAATTGTTTTTGTTCCCACTTATAAAAATTTATTCAAGGTAAGCATGTGGTCTGTAAGCTGGGCTAAGCTAAGTGTTAGCTTGTGATGGTTGTTTCAGTACTGTCTTATTTGACATTGTATTATTATTGTTGACTACTTTATGTATAATTAAATGAGTTATTGTTTACTTCCTTAAATAACAATTTTTAACCTTCATTTGAAAAAAGTAGCCTAATGCAGAAGTACCAAAAATTGCAGTTTTCCCTTCATCCACGATGGGTTCCAAAACAAAGCAAATCCCCATAAACTTATTAAACGTTAAAATGGCCAGTTTCACTGAAGAAATAAACATGTTTACAGCCCGGTACAAAAACATTTGAGTTTTAATAGGTCGAGTTTTCCTTCACGACTGCTGTGAAGGGGTACATTTTTTTCATCGGTTATTTATTCTGAAAAGTTTGCATAATTTTGAATGTGTTCTTTTGATTGACAGGTATCTAATATCAATAGCAAGAAGACACAGTGTATCATAAACTTGTTTTTTAGCCAACTAACAGTGTGCTTAGCTTTAACCCACCTCCCTTTGCTAGCTGGTTCACGCCCATTAGATCCAAATGAACTCATTTAGATAATCTATCAAGTCAGTAATCCACCCCCACTTTCAAACCCCCTTTACGGTTTCAGCTCTTTGCCCATTTAGGTATTTTCCTGGAGCAGCAGATGACAATGGTAGGAACCACAAAACAAGCTTTACTTTAGTTCTTCAGTAACCTAGTGGGAGGCTCCGTCCATCTTTTATAAACAGTCTATGATTATAACCCTTTAGTACAATAACATTTTTAATAAAGTTTAACGATGAACTAACTTTGCACTAACTTTAGCTTATGTAAAACAAATCTATATCATTTAGCACTTAGCTTCACCTCAGTTCCTTTAGTTTCTGCTATATTATATTATAAATGCAAAACAGACTAAACTTAACTTGGGGCTCTATTTTACATAAGTAAAAAAACCTGCTGCGATGGAAGTGCATATTCAAATATAGACCACTCATGAGTCATGAAGGTGGGAGGACAAAGGTGTAAAAGTGAGAAACGGATCAAAGAGCAGGCATATCGCTCACCCAGCCCGACTTGTATTACTTCCAGATAATGAGGCTAGAATCTATGAGGAGGGTCAAATCTCAAAAGAGCTGAAATGAAGGAGGCTACAATTAGAGTGTCGCCACATGGAATCTGAAATAGTTGCATTGAATGCTAAATTAGATTCTCTCTATTTAGACTTCACACTGATGTGATTAGTTTTAAACATGTGAAGGAATAGCAATTTTCAATTATACAGTTTTCATTGGATTTCCATTTCCGTGTCCTTATTTCTCAAGTCTTGTGCACATATGAAATTGAAGGCAATGACTGTAGCTACTTAAATAATTTCATCATGGTTTAACACAATTTAGAAAGACTTTAATAAGCTCTGCAACAAAAGGTGCCAATGACTGTAACCAGTGCTGTGGAATTAAATTGATCACACTCAGAAAATGAATCATTCAATTCTTCTTCTTTTTGGTGACAATTGCTTGAGAATAGCGGTTGCAGCTCATCCTTAGTTTCATTTACTACTTTTTTTTTTCTATTCACCTTTAACAAGGCTGCCAAAGATTTTGGTCAACTGTTGTTTATGTGTGAGGTAGGAGGGAGAAGATTGGGCTGCTTGTGTTCTATCTATCAGGCTGCATTTGTGTGTGTGTGTGTGTGTGTGTGTGTGTGTGTGTGTGTGTGGGTGGGTGGGGGGCACGACAAAAGAGAACCTACAGCATTACCTCCCGCCCCTGACACGGAGAGTCCTGTAGGAATTTGGCAAATCCTTTTGTAAATTTGCCTACTTCATGAAGATAATTGGCTTATTCCTGTGTTAAATAGCCGATCCTGCAGGACACTGACTGGGCTTAGCATGCTCCATGTAGACATTGTGTCTGCTCCTTTGCTTCTTAGGGACTTACAGGCACATTACATATGGAATTACTGTATGACAATGATGAACTGATAGCAGCGTTACTCAGCTCAGAGCTCCTGTGCAGAGACCGAGACACACAAGTGCCTGCAAGGGCACAAGCTCGATTCCCGCAGGTTGCGTGTCATTGAGACTCGCCCAATATGACTCTTCCTTTTTTATTTACAAGAAGTATTTTCACAGACAAGCCAGGTAAGGAGCAATTTGCATATAAAAAACTTCATAGCAACATTTTAAATGCTCTTGTAAGGCTCAATTTCTGTTTTCATGCTTGAGTCTACACTTCTGTTTTCCACTGAGCTTGGATGTGGAGAAGGTCTCACCTTTAGGCCTCACCTAAACCATTATCCACACATCAAACACCATCTGGGTTTCTTTCCGAAATGCAGAAAAGAATCATTTCTCAGCAGTCTTGTGCCTCAAGGTGACACAGAACCTAAAATGTGTGTGTTTTAACTCTGTAAAAGCTCAGTAACCACAACACAAGCTACTTCTAGGCCACTGTTTAGGGATGATCCCGACCCCAGCTGATCCAGCACCTCTGATGAGGGAGTAAATCACCAAAAGGCTCAAACCAATAAAAATGAGAATCAGAGATGGATCAGTTGTCAGCAGATGTGCAGCTGGACGTTTCTGTGTGGAAGCAAAGAGTTATCATGCATAATTCTCAGACATGACCAAAAACGACTTAGAGACAGTTTGAGGAAACGGATGAAAGAACCCGCTCGTGGTGAGAGGAAAAAACTATTTCTGTGTGTCCTGATGGCTGCTAAGTTGAACAAAGGCATCGGAGAGGAAGTTCCTACCGTATATTTTCAAACCAGTGCTCCTTCTCTGGGAAAACATGCCGGACCTGCTGTGAAGTGAAATGGTTGAAAGCATCTTTTTTAAAGGTTGACTGATGATATTGAGCAGATGAAATGGCAGCACCTCAGGGAGGGTCTGTGAAGCTAAAAATACAGAAGCAAAGGGAGTCATGTGTTCATGCTTCTCGTGGTGTCGAATTACATTGATAAGAAACACGATTTGTGTTTACTTGTAACGTCTCTTATCGTGTTTTTGTGTTAGAGCTAACACATCTCTCTCATATTCTCTGTAATGTGTAACGGATTTGTCTGCATGTGTGTCCAGGTATGTGTGCTTCTGCGTTGTTTTCCAGCTCCTCCAAAATCACAAGTGGAGCCGAGTTGCAGAGCGTGAGGTTCATCAGTAGTGTAACTAATGCGGTGAAGTTCAGTTGTCATTCGTGATATTTTAGTGCTGCGATCTACTTGAGAAGGTTTTTTGATGAATGGTCAATTAGAGGCTGACTCCTCGGGCCTGGTGGCTGACTGATTTCTTTTTAATGGCACTTCTGTTTCTTTGATAAAACACAAAATGAATCATCGATACCCTGCCCTGAGGATCACTGAGCTCAGAATTTAATTGTAATTGGGTGTGTAGCGGCTGGTTAGGGCTGAAGCTGTGCCTCTCTGTGCATGTAAGAGGCAGCAAGAGATCGCTTTTGTGGTAGCAGTGGCTGACCCTTGTCATACTCTAATGCACTCAGCTGGTTTCCTGAAGCATTATATACAATTCAGTCATTATGTGTCATTTCATTTATTTACCATTTACCTGTTTATCTGCTGTAATTTATCGGAGGCACTCCTTGGCTGCATCTGACAAGGATGGCTCAGTGTGCTTGCAGCAACATATTTAAGTGATATTTTCACAGATTTATTTTTTGAGTGTGTGTGTGTTTGATTGGTATTAAAGTGCACTTTAATTGGGCATGGAAAGTTTCCCTCTGAGGAAAAATCCCCACTCAAGCTTCATTTCAGTGTTTTATCCATATTTTTGATGCGTTAATCAAAAAGTCTTTATTTATATGTATAATTAATCCTTCGAAAATGGAATATAAAAGGGAAAAAAAAGGCACCGACTGTACAAAGTCAGTTTTTCTTCTTCCTTTGCCAGTTCCACATGGCGGGGATCTGTTTGCTTTTTCTCGCAAGGGGTTGTGATGATGGAGAGGGTGGTTTGAACTAAAGCTGTGAATCCACGCTGTGTGACAATTTGAGCAAGCAGCTAGCATCTTGAACCACGGAGCCCACTAGGAGCTTTTTTTGCCCACCCAACAGGCAGTAAAAAGAGGGGAAAATCGTTGCAGCACCTTTTTATTTCAGCAGCATGTCTGAGCTGCTGGAGATTCTTTTTCACCTCCACAAGCAAAGAGAAGAGGTTTAGAATGAGGTGATTAGTGCTGTCAAAATGTCACAGCCTCCCCCGCTGGTGTTCCAGGATTGGGACAATAATCTTATAATTCACCGCATGAAACTACGGGGATGTTTGTCTTCTACCTGCCTGCCTTTAAGGGCCTACCACGTTTGTGTACTATCCCCAGTCTCTCTCCTCAGCTGCACCACACAATGTGACGCAGCTTCCTGCTGAAATTGCGAAGCAGACCTTTCACATACGGTCACAATGGAAGCTTGCTCGACAGGTAGGCTCTTAGGGAGATACAGGCGGAAACTTATTTGGTGGATTTAGACTTCATAAACATCATTATCATCTTCCCGACCTTGGGTTGCAGTGCTGTTCAGCGCCGACCCCAATTTTGTCAGGAACCTTGAATTGTGATGCGAGTGGTCTCGCGGGCAAACGGGCCATTTAGTCAACAAAAAGGACTTCCTTTCTCAGAGTGGAGTGTGTGGCACATCAGCGTACGTGTTAATGTGTGTCTAAGAGAGGGTGAGCATGTCTGTGCGTGCGCTGACTCGGTAATCTTTCCAACCTGCTGCCTGAAACCGTCAGCATCTTTCTCCTAAATAAAGTTTTCTAACTGAGCCTCTGCCAGATCTGAGCAGTGTAAAACATTAGTGTAACAGCCCACGCTTTTAGACTACACATTTTTTCTTGAACGCACGCCAAACGGCCTCTATATTTTATGAGCCTTTCTCTCGACTAACATAGCGTCTTGAGACTAATTATCATGGTCGCACTCAAACACAAAGCTCGTTTATTATTGCATTGACATCACATTTGTTTTGGCATGGCCTACATGGCAGGGATTTCACAGCGCTACAGTGCTGGAGCCATGGTTTTGAACTTGACAGAGCACGCTTTAGAGGGGGGATTGGTTCCACCATGTGTTGTACACGGTGTTAAGCAGAAAGGTTGCTCTCCCTTTTTTGTTTTGATGTTTGTTGCTTTGCATGTGGACTGTAAATTTTCAGTCATTTTATTTTTCTTTCTTTTATTTGCGAGCTCACTGGGAAGCCACTCTTAGTTCTTGGGAAGCAATTTCCCTCTCTCGGTCCTGCCCCAGAAATGCCTTCATACTTTTTATTATCATATTACTTTCCCCCCCAGCATATTGTATCTGTACACTGATTCAAGCTATTTTTACACATACTGCAAGACTATTAATAAATGCCTGAGTAATGTTGGTCTTGAAAATGGAAATGGAGCATGAACGAGGAGTTGAAAATTTAAATGACTTTCTAGTAAGTGATTTACAGTAGATAACCGTGTATATCTATACGTAATGTACATTTTAGTATTTATCTAATGCAGCTTTATGGAATGGATTTAAAAGCCTTTGTGTCTCGTAAAAGAAATCTCAAAATATCTCATTATTTAGGGTTACGTAACAGTATGTGCTCTTTGCATGTAGAAGTGTCACACTGCAGCCATGCCAGATTATTCCAGGGTCAAAGAATATCAATGTTTCCATCCCACACTGAGCAGAAGAATGTAGATATCTAAAGCAGGTAAATAACGGAGACACACAACCACAAATACACACAAAAAAACACAAAGTAAGAACAATTAGGGGATGCTTTCCTTGTTTCTTGAAGTGAAGTGAGTAAACAGAGCGTGTTGCTGTAGCCGCTTCTATCTGTGTGCCGTTTTCTAACATGTGTTCATACATTCAGCCTGGGAATCACTGATAACCTGACTATGATATTTAAACAAGTAGCTTAGGTAATTCTTCTCTCTCTCTCTCTCTCTCACATATCTCTCACATATCTCTCACATATCTCTCATATCACTGAAGTGCAGGACTGGGTAAAACTTTGGAGTCCACTCTCACTACTTTATTTCTGGGAAATGGAACAACAAAGGAGTCGGTGAGGGGTTGAGTTGTTACTTGTTATAAACACTTTCATTCATCCTTTAAGACAAGCTTTCTTCTTATTTCTTTAAGTTGTCTTCGGGCATCGCTAACCAGACTTCTTGAATGGCTTTCTAAAGCTTGTTTTTTGGAGGTTTTCTACCTTTTTTTTGTTCTTTTCACTGCTTTGATAATGAGTTCTGAACTCTGTGCAGGATTTATTATAGCACAGAACCTGTTGTCACTGATTTTCAGTTTAGTTTATGTGTCATTCGGCACATTTCAGCATTTTCTACCAATTTCTCCTGAAGTATAGATTTTTGACAACCATCCTTCCATGGAGACCACATCTGACATCAGATGTGGTCTCCACCACATCCAATCCATCTCTTCTTCAGCAGAGAGATTAGATGAAGTTCCAGAAGTGTCTCAGTTTATGTGTCAGGTTTTTACCTGCATTTTTTTCATGCACTTCCCCTATCCCTTGTCGCGTGAAATTGTTCTTACATGTGCTTTAATGTTGAGGGGTTGTTTTTTTTTTTGTCAAGTATACTAGTCTGCATATGAGTTATGCTGAATAGGATGCTTAGCTTTTTTTTCTCTCCTCA
>JBAMIG010000008.1:5167203-5178229 GCA_037177335.1 Kiunga ballochi
AAAGAAACTAAGAATGACAATAGACCTAATGTGATAAACAATTGCTTCGGCTGTAAAAATGTGATATTAAAACTCCTAATTTCTGTATGCTGCATACGTTCTGTGTAGTAAAGCATGAGGGTTGCTGCAGTAGCTGTGCTGCGTAGCTGAATGTAGGCTCAATATTTTCTCTTCAGCCTTTTCAGTGTGGAAATTGAGCGCACTGACAGAGAGAATTATAGAGAACATACGCTTAAAGACGAGGACAATTGGATAGATGAAAATAACAGTCAAGTAAAATTTCTGCTTAGCAGCTACTTGTCAATACAGAGCTGTGCTTTCTGTCTGCATCTGTTCCAGGTTTGCTTCAGCATCAACTGCTTTCTAATACAGATTAGTGGCTTCATGAACACGGTTAATGACACAAACAAGTTGATTACTTTAAACCATGTCAATATTAATGTTTTTGTGTGTGGAACGACTAAAGGAAACTTGAGCCAGATTGCCTCAGAAAACAACCATGACTCTTATTTTTATGTTTCCATAGGGTTATAGAAATGTGTGTAGTTATTGAGTAACAGGCTGCTGTAAGCTGCATCTGATGTGGGGTCACCTGTTTCAGTGGAATCAGTGTTTCTTCAGGTTTCTCTGTGTTCAGGGGGATTCCAGTGGTTCAGCATTGGTCAAAACTTCCAGCAGTGTTGGGTTGTATGGTTAAAGATTAGTCTGATGGTGGAGGGTCTCAAGGTCATATCCAATGGGTGAAGGTTGAGGATCTGACTGGTTCAGGAGCTGTGATGGAGAAAGCAGCTTGTTTACATCGCAGTACAACGTCCAACCTCTGGCGTTTCTCTCTCTAATGCTCGCCCACCTAACCTGTTGTTGGTTTCCCGAGTTTCCTTTTCTAACCACTTTTCTACCATAATAAACAACTTGAGATGAAAAGAAAATCCCACCACAGCCCATTTTCACGAGTTCACCTCCTGGTCGTCTTGTGTTGAGAGTAACCTGTATATAACAGTTCACAGAGCGCTCTGTGTAAGTAAAATAATAGCAACCATTGTTCTTCAAAACATAGTAAACACAAAAATTTCAAGTAATTAAGACTTTTCACATGTCGGTAACAATTATTTTTACCAATAACATGAGGATAGATGGATTTCATATAAGGGGATTTACAAAAATAAAACTTGCTCTGAGAAATAGTGCGGCATGAGGGGAAAATGTTTCATTTCCAAAGAGAGAAAAACTTTGAAAGAATGTTTGAAAGCCTGCAGAACTATTTCCTAATACAACTTTAAAATATTATAAGGAAGTCTGGAAGATGGAGGCTCAATAAAAAGAAATGATTGACTGAAAACATCTCCTCAGTACTAACTATATAATTCTCTCACCCTGCTATGAATTCTTCTAATTTAAGTTCATCTCAGCCACCAAAACATCATTGTGGATTAAAGTATTTTATTTATTTTTGTCCGTTCCTGTCTGCAACACAATGGAAATAAATGTGTTACTCTTGATTGGAGGGAAATTTGTAAACTTTGATTTACTCAGAATAAAGAGGCTGAATTGGGGGAATATACCCACACAGAACAGACAGCGTTACGCTCCATATAAGCACTATTGTTTGCTTGATGTGTAAAAACTCACAAAATCCACTCAAGCAACAAACACAATACTCACTTTATGTTTTTCTTGTTGGAAGGTCATTACTTTTAGAGTGCAACACAGTTGTTATAACTTGTATTTACAAATGAGAGCCAAAAGCAACCAATAAAATGTTGATATGCCTGCTTTGACTGTCAGAGTCGGATGAAATGTAGAACATCAGTACATGTAGAGGATTTATTAGAGAAACCATTACGAGGTAGCACTAGCAGGCTTTGCAGAGATGATAAAGCTCGATGCTGTTATACAAAAGAGCTGAATATAATTAATACTCAATGTCACATCCGTCGTGTTCATAATGAGTAAACACTAACGTATCTATTTCTGTCAGCAGAGATATTACCACACACTTGACACTTCAGCTTCAGTTAAAGAAGCATCCAAATGTATGCTCTGCATCATATTAGAGCGAGCATTTTTCTGTATAACCCCGTTTTCCTGTGGCTCTCCTCCGTTTAAGACAATGAATGACACATAATTTAAAAGCTGTCAGGAAAAGGAAATTTGCAGCACAACGCTGCAGGAATAGATTGTTCTTGTAGCTGCCTGATGTTTCATCTTATCCTGGAAAAAATAAAGCTCAGCTTTATCCAAACATGATAATTACATGTCGTCATTTGCTTGTTGACTTCTTGCTCACCTGTAGGCAGTTGTTTGTGTGTGAAGCGGCTTTATGGTGTGGCACTGGGTCCAGCTGTTTGTCACATGCGATCCTATGCTGTGGCAATGACTGCACTGCTGATGTACAGCTGACTCCCACAATATACCTCATACATTTAAACTCTTTTTTTCTATTTCATCACGTTTCTGGTTGAAATGTTTTGTTTTCAGTAGGACGTTTAAACCGGGTTTGAACATCTCATTAGGATTTTATTTTCTGCCTGACACAACTGGCTCCACACACTGGGTTCCAGGGCTCCATATTGTTTCTGCTTTTCTGCTTCTTTACTGTAAATTTTCAGTCTGTCGGCTTGTTTTCAGCAGTTTATCTCCCTGATTCTCTCAGAAACATATACAGAGATTTATTCTGTTCCACTTTTGTCACAATGCCTTTGAACGCATGTGCCCTGATTTGCTGTGACATGTTGTATGGTAAATGTCAGCAGTGACAAAAAGGTGCATGATCAGGTTTTCATCTGCTCTGATGCTGCATCCAGATGCAGCTGTGGACAAAAAAGTACATCTTCTATTAATGAAGTTTTTGCAGCTCACCGGATAATAAAGCATCCAGTGTTCACCATGTTTTGAATTTAGGTTACCTCAGATTAAGAACAACATGTGACATATTACACCATCGTAGTTAATTCATTTGAGAGAAACTGCAGAACAGAGTATGTGAAAAATGTGTGCTGTTTAGTCTCTTAGGTGAAGGCTATGGAGGCTTGAAACATTTTTTTTTTGCTCCTTTAGGGCTCACCAAAGCATTTCAGTCATTAAATTCTGGACTTAGTTGCAACACCTTGATTTTTTTTTATTTTGTTGTAGATGTGATGCTGTTTATCACTCTGATGTATGACCTAGTTAAGACATACTTTAGTTGTCAGATGTCGTCATATTTGGTTTAAAACTGGATAACTAACAGAGGAAAGAAGAGACTTTGCTGTGGCAACACTAACCACGTTTCCATGGATCGCCTTAGATTTGATCCAACGTCCATTTAGAATTACATGACATAAACAGGTTGACTGATTGGTTTGGTCTCCATTGGAAGGAGTTTTTTTTAATATCTTGAGGGATGATTTCAGGCGTGTAGGAAAAGAGCGATGTGCACGCTTATTCAGATTGTTTATGTGGTAGAGCCTTTCCATGCTGAGGGTCACCTCACACAAGGAGTTTTAGTGAAATTTATTGAGCATTTAAATAGTTTTATAATGTAAAAACAGACCTTCTAAACTAGCGAACATGTCAGAAGTATGTGATTGTTTTAAAACACGTGCATCTTGTAAATACACCTGATCACATTACTTTACCTCATGTCAGTGCAGATTTATCACAGCTTGACAGGAAACATTTATCCCTGCAGATATAACTATCAGATAAATTATAAGTATTCATCCAACAGCTTTGAAATATACTGAGACATGCTAACTGAGGCTTTTAGGGTCTGAAATATTGCTTTTAGTTGTTTTGTTTTTTAGAAGTTCCTCTGAGTATCATACAGTCTGGACTTACTGGGACATCAACCAGTAGACGAACTGGCAATTGTGTTAAATGCTTCCTCACCCGAATAATCCTCCTCACTTCTCTTATAGTAAATTCTCCTATAGCCCTGCCCAGATTCATAAGCAGCAAGTATAGCTTCTCAAAGAGATCATTGTTGATGACTTTCCTCCTGAGCATCGTGCTGATGCATCAGCATCCATCAAAGCCCTTTTTAAAGACTTCCTCAACATTACTGGTAATTTATAAATCAAGTGGGTTGGATCAGCAGCACCTGGCTGCTACTTATGATAATATGCTGTGCTGTTTTCCGTTTTTTTTCTTTTTAAAAAAAACCTTTGTTTTTCAATGTGCTGACATGTAAAACTTTGTTTTTATTTACATTACTGTAAACCAGAAGTCCATTATTCTCCTTTTTGTTTATAGTTGCAGGAGTACAGCTGGAGATGAGGCAAATGTGTAGGGAGTGTGTGGGCATTCTGGTCTGACACATCTGGGTAAAGCGACATGGGGGGGTCTTGACAGATGCAGGCTGAATGAGTGCTTGTTTCTGCTGTGCTCTGTCATGCAGACGCTTCTTCCACATGCCTGCCTCCCTGGATCTGCCTCGTGCTCCTGATAGCTGTTGCCTAACCTGAAGCTAGTGTGTGTTTACATATATGTTGATACTTGCAAAGGGTGGAAAGTGCAAACGTCAGTGCAACATCCTCACAAATGAAATTGTGTGTGACATGCCCCATGTTGCAATAAAAGATGGAGGTAAGAAAGTGTGAGGAAAAAGACGCTGCATGGGAGTGAGACAGACAATTAGCAGCATCAGAGCAGCGTTTGTGTGTGAAACGGAGAAAAATGTTGAGTTGATGAATGAGTGTGTTGGTGCGCAATCATGAGGATAACAATGAAGCGTCAGTGAGCCTAAAGAATTTCCATTCATGTAGAATTTTATTTTTATTATTTATTTATTTATTTTGCTAAAGTGCTCCAAGGTTAGCGGAGGAGTTGCAAATGAAATGAAATCTAATTTTATTTTGTGTGTGTGTGTGTGTGCATGCGTGTGTGTGTGCGCACATGTTGGCTCCCAGAGGGGATTGTATTTCGGCCGGTGAAGCCTGACAGATAACAGCCCACCATGCTCGTCACATCTATTATTGAGGGGACGAGAAATTGATCAGCCCTAATGGTGAATGTTACCCTGCCTTCCTCACTTCCTCAGTTCCCATTTCTCCTCCACTACCACTCTGCCCCCTTGCTTTATTTGTCCTACATCCATCTCTTCTTGCTGTCAGACTCCATGCTATCCTTGTTTTCAGTCATCCAGTTACCATCTCCTTGCTCTACCTCTCTACCTTCCTCACATCCTCCTCAGTTTCCTTTCCTTGTCTGATTTTTTTTTTCTCAAGTTTTTTCCATTGATGCTAATTTTATTCCATCCCAGCTATAAGATGTGCCGTACTGTCTCACTTCAAGCTTTCTGGCAAGCTTTCCTCTGTTGAAGTTGTTGTTTCACAGTGTGTCAACAGACTCTATTCCTCTTCTTTTCTCAGACTGTTCAAGCCCCTTTAACCCCCTTCCTTTCACCCCCTGCATTCTCATCAGCTATAAAAAATCATGACTCACCTTTGATCGCTCTCCCTTGGAGCTCTTAATTGCAAAAAGTCAAGTGTTTTATCCTTTGTTGTGTCACAATGTAGCCCGCAACCACATGGCGCTAGCCAGCACGGATGTTTGCGACCCGAATATGTGCTACAGAGAAGAAGAAAGGCTAATCTGTTCGCGATTCATCGTTGACAAGATTGCCCTGCATTTATTGATAATTGCTTTTTTCCGTTTAAAGGGATGGAGCTTAAATCGTCAGTCGTGTAAACATGAGAGATGCAGCTGTTGCCGCAATTAACGTCTCACTTTCCCCTAATGAAAGGATTAATCCGCCAGCAAATCTCTCTGCTTCCTTTCAAATGCCAAGTCCCCATTCAGCTCACTGCCAGTGGAAGAAAGGCGGCCCGTGTCGAATAAAATGGGACTATCTATAACCAGAGCCAAAAGTCGCATTCATGGGCTCAGCCTGCTGTCACATCATCATGGACTCTTTACTGCTGTTGAACAAGAGAGACCCTTAACCAACTGCTGTTTGATGATTTCCTGAGTGCAGCCTTTGCTATTGTCTGTTCTCCCAGCATGGCATCTCTACAGATCCACCTCCGTTCCCGACTCCCTCCCCTACCGTCTATTCTTTTTCTATCCACTGCTCCAGTCCGTGCGCTCTGCCCCTGAAAACACACCATCGCCTCTTGTCAGAATCCTTCAGTAAGGGACAATATGGAGGGCTTTGCTTTAAACAGACAGTTGAAAGTCACAAAGTGAATAGCTGTCTCCTGTTGGAATAAGATGTGTCTGAGCAGCCGATAGTGAATGACAGCCTACCGAGAGTGGAGCAGAGCTTAGGCTAAGTCTTTGAAGCCATCGATCGGACATATCGATCAGTCCTCTTACTCTGGAACACAGAAACAGAGGCACAGGCGTAGAAATGACTAGTTACATCTACTCCATTGCAAATGCTGTCACCCTAACTTTTCTAGATGGGTTTTTTGTCACAGGATGCTCCTCCCATGATTTAAATATCATTTACTGGAGCTTGATTGTAAGTTGGTTTGTTTTTGTCAGGATTTAGATTTAAAGCTGACTTTTGTTAACTCTGAGTGAAGCATTTGGGTGAAAGATGTTTGTTCTAGCAGAGCCTTTTTTTATTTTCGTATTACCTGATGAGTTCTTCACAGCTCTGTGCTATTTGTTTGTGTTCATGCAGGGGTACAGTTTTGATACAGAGTGGTGTTTTTTTTATTTGGGTATCTCAGTATCTTAAAGCAAGGACGGCACCTTCAGTGTTCATCCTGTCTGTAGAGTTACTGCCACAAATTTTAAGCTCTACTGCACTGTTCTTTGATTTTGCAGCAAGAGGAAGATCACGCTTGGGGAGTTTGCTTTTTTTTAACATGAGAAATGAATCAACTAAACAGTTCACTGCTTTTATAATGTTGCAATTAGGCTGATCTGTCCAGTACCACAAACACAACAAGGGCAACTGAATGGAAATCCTGAAACTTTTTTAAATGATACACTACAACTCATGGTGGTAGGTAAACAAAAGTTTTGAATGCATTTAACTTGTTTGTGGCACAATCTGCAGTAACTTTCTAAGATGGTATGTCTCTCAGAAATTCCTTTTTTTCTTTTTGTACTGTTTCCAATAGTCACCGTGCACCAACTTGCTGTATTCTCAACCAAACAGAACAGATGGCAGCAGGAGAGAAAAGGCTCAAACAATACATGGGTCTGATATTCTGAGTGTCAGCTTTTACTAAATGGTATGAGCGAGCTGTAGGAGTCCTTGATCTGATATTAAACTAACTGGCAACTTGAGTCTGTGATTTCAGCAGAATATCAGAGTAACCCAAAGGACGCCATGACTCAGCAGGGGAGCCTAGTTAGATTATATCTTAGCTGCAACATCAATAATGTTTATGTATATTTTAATACTGTGAAATGTAAATAAATTCCTTCTTCATGTAATTATCAAACAAAACCATGCATATTAATATCATATTATGTCCTCTTTGCTTTAAAGCCTATAAATAGTTTAAATGATATGTGGGCCTTTGTTTACAGAGACATTTGTCCTGTCATTGTTATAAATAGTCATTCAACCTCTGGGGAAGTGGCAAAATATAAAACCCATATAAGCTCCTTGTGACACTTGAAGGAACTAAACAGACACTGTGTGTTATTAAGTACAGCTTGACATGCTGTGAGGTCACCAGAATTAGATTTTATCTCATGTAATATTGCATTGCTGATAGTGTAGGGTGACTTTCTGAAATCTGTCCAAATGTTGACATGTCAATCAATTCATAGAGCTTCTTCATTCATATAAGCTTCTTGCTTATTATATCCCTGAAGTTTTTGGGATATGATAGTTTTAGTGTCACTGTGTTCGCCACAGACTGTGTGAACATGTTAACATTACAGGCTTTCATTGATTTTTACATTGGTCACTATGAGAGGCTGAACTGATTGGATATTCAGCATTTTTGGATGATAACTTCTGCCACCAGGGGGAATTTTTATGTAAAAAAAAGAAATCACTTTTCTCATCATAACTCAAAGTGTTTGTCTGATTGGTTTGATGTTTTGTTCATATGAAAGCACTAAATGAGGATTTACCACACATCATACTTTGAGCTTTATGAAGTTCATAAATCTGACACCAGGGGGAGTTTATTTATTTATTTTTTTACTCATTTAATACATTTTAGAACTTAAGTGATTAACCTTTGGCTGATTTAGGTGAAACCAAATGCAAATGAAGTGACAGCTGATTATGCTGCCTATTGTGTGTACTAACCCCTGAGGTTCCCTTTAGGGGGAGCTTTTTATCTGAAATGTCATGGTTTTTGCTAAATCTCATCGTTTGTCTGATGTCAAACCAAATGCTATTATAGCGACTAGTGATCACTCTTCCTATGATTGTGTTTGTTCTGACCACAAAGGTTTTAATAGGAAATTTATCATTTTTGGCTATATCTCAAAAACCGTTTGTTCGATTCACTTTCATTTCAACAAATTGAAATGAAGGGACTATAGTGATCATACTGACCATGGTTTATTTATTAACTCCTGACATTCCTAACTTTCTCAATAGAGTTTTTTTTCTTTTCACTTTTTTCTTTTTTTTTCTTCATCTCGTCGACCGTTAGTCCAAGTCATGTCAAACTAAAAGCAGATGATGTGGCTGTGTATATTACCTGTGGTTGATTGTGTGTGTGCAAACCCTTAGGTTCCTAAATTTCCCACTAAGAGGATCTTTTATAAGATATTTCACATTATAGCTTTGCAACAGATCAGCATGTTGTATTGGGTAAAAGAAAACAAATCGCTCGGTCAATATTTTTATTTGAAAAATTTAAAGAACTTATTTTTATAGCTAAAATAAAATGTAGCTTTTTTATTTTTGAAGACAAAAATCCAACAAACTACATTTTTATTTAGTATGGCCTGATGCTCCAAAATTTATATTGGAGTTGCATTGAGGATTGAGGGCTTTCGGGGATAAAGCTCTGGCAGTCTGACAGCACAGGCCTAGTTTATAATAAAGAAAAGACACCAGAACCTAAAGCTCTGTACAAGAGATGATGGTTGTGGTCCTCACAAGTCCATATTTTCAAGAGGAGTCTCTTTAAAAACATGAAATGTAACACGAAGCATAATTATAGCAAGTAATTAAAAACATAAAAAAGCTATCAGTCAGATATGTTAACTGGGTACTTTGTCTTTTTTTCTGAACTGAACTGAAAACACTGGAATGTGAAAACAGTCTGTATCTGTGTGCTGTTAAGCTGTACTGGTAACATGGCTGCTCTGCTGGTTCATAAAGCAAATTTCCCAGTGACCAATTCATGTTATTGAACATTTATAAAACTATAATGATCTAAGCCATCTATATGGTTGGTTTGGTCATATAATACCAAAAAATGTTGTTTTCACAGTTTACTTTCCATTTTAGACCATTTCACTATTTGCAGATATTTAACCCATTAAAAGCCACAAAACAACAGCAAGAACAAATCCTCGACTTCAGAAGAGTCTAAACTTACTTTCATTTTCCACTGCTAGATGTTAAACAGTTAAAATGTAGAAGAACAGAAGAAAATCTGAATGATGAACTAAACCTAAAGTATGTATCATACTCGGTACATAATGATATTTAATACAAACCTATTACATCACTTGGTGTGTGTGTGTGTGTGTATTTAATTAGCCAAACTTCTGTTTTGCTTCTGTTTTTGATTCTGTTCTTATGCAAGAAATATTTACATGATACTTTCATGTTTTGCTGACAAGACTGGATTATTTGCTGCACTTCCATTAGTTTTTTTTTTCCAAAATAAAGCAATATTTGTAAAGTTTGGATAAATTATAGTATTGATTTTGCAGCTTTTTCAATTGAACAGTGTTTTGTGCATAAGCTGAATAAGCAGAATCTTTTCAGGCTTTTCTGCATGCTGTGGAAAATGTTCAACATTTTTGAAGCCATTCCTCCTCATAACCCCTTAAAACACGTCTGTGTTTCCTGGTCATTTACTCCGCTTTGTTATCCAGTCACATGACCTACTACATCATGTTCGAGGATGCGTGAATGCAAAAACACTTTATTATAAATCAAAACCATTTCATGAGCGTGCAAAAACCCTTTAGCAATGAGAGTTTTGTCAAAATGTTATTTCTGACACAAGATTTCTATTGTGATATTTAGGTTTTGCAAAATTCCAGATGTAATGGAAACACACCCACAGTCATTTTCTTGCTCCCCAGTGACAACACATGGTTAATTTCTTAGGCTGAATAGCAATACAACAACTGAATACTGAGACCTCATTCAGTTGAAGTTTCTTATTGTAATCTTGGTAAATTACTTAAAGTATGGTTTCAATAATATTAAGCCTCAAAAGCAGCAGGTAGGTGGAGAAAGAAGGTTATTAGGGGTGCCAATGCAAAGCATTGAGGCACACCTATTCCCATCGCTTTGCGTTTATTCCGCTGATTATAGTTCTCCCGTTTCCGCCTCGATTTTCGGCAATTAATGCGGGTCACAGCGTAGCCTCCACCCCCACATATGTTATATCAAAACGTGCGACTCGATCTGGAATAGTGTGCTTTGACTTTTCTTGTACAAAAGTCTCACAGTTTTCGCGTAATTCGCAAAAGCGCGCTCCATTTCTCTTTGTTTTCCACACATATCATACTGTAGGTGTGTCTATATGTCAGATGGTCTGTTCACAGGTCCTACATTACACTCATTTGGTCCTTTGCTTTCAGCACAACCTGGACTGAATCCAGCTTCTTAAGATACACATGGCTTCTGTCTCTGTCTTCCTCCTTTCCTCCTTCTTCTGTCTGTCTGTCTTTCTCCTTTCCTCTCTCTGTCTTCCTCCTTTCCTCCTTACGTCTGTCTGTCTTCCTCCTTTTCTCCTTTCCTCCTTCTTCTGTCTGTCTTTCTCCTTTCCTCTCTCTGTCTTCCTCCATTTCTCCTTCTTCTGTCTGTTTGTCTTCCTCCTTTCCTCCTTCTGTCTGTCTATCTTCCTCCTTTCCTCCTTCTTCTGTCTGTTTGTCTTCCTCCTTTCCTCCTTCTGTCTGTCTATCTTCCTCCTTTCCTCCTTCTTCTGTC
>JBAMIG010000008.1:5200144-5210358 GCA_037177335.1 Kiunga ballochi
AGTGAATGCCTCTCTGTAAATAAGCTTGGTGATTTACGCATCAAAAAGTGAATGAAAGTCCTGAAATGAGGATGTGGTTAGCATGTGTAGCTTTAAACGTTCAATGCAGTGAGTCGTTTGTGTGCATGCTGATGCAATAAGAAGCTTAAACTGCATTTTGAATCATTTTTAAGAATTTAAGTGACTGAGATGAAGATCACCACCGACCACAAAACTACTTGTGGAAAGCTACTTGTGAGGGACAGGACGCCAGTCTTTCACAGGGCCACATAATTCATTTAGATAAAATGATTTATTTCCATTTTAGAAGAGTTTTGTTCAATGTCATGAGACTGGTAGAGAGAAAAACAATCTTGCATCTTTCAAGGCACAAGAATGAAGCCTGTACTTAACATATCTCTGATCAGCTGTCAGTTTAATCTTTGTATTCAATGAGTAGATATTTCTGTAATGATTTTTGTGAATAGGAAAGAACTGTTAACATTTTCATGCTAAGCAGCCCCACATAGCTGCTTATATTACCTGGACTTTCCAGCCTGGTTCAAAACACAAACTCAGAGTGGAGCAAAACCCTCTCAGGAGAAATGGTGAAAAAGGTGCTTTTTATAAAGTTTGTTTTTCTTTTTTTGTTGTGTGGATATGCAGCATAAACTACTTCTTCTTGTTTTCCTGAACATAAAGGCTCACACGAGGCAGGGTAGAGCATTCATCATGATTATGCCACCATGATAATGAGACATAGTGGAATTAATATTAATTTGTTCCTCGCTATCCACCGGGATGCTAAAATGTAAATAGGTGCACAATACTGTGACACGCTGGCTCATGTTCAGTTTGGTCGCCAAATCAAATGTTTTAGTGTTATTTTGTCCATTTGTGTCTCTTAACAGGACATTTTGTTGTTTATTTATAAAAGGCTTGAGCAACAAAAAAAAACAGTTGTTCTTCAGGCTCTCTGATCTTCAAAAGTTTGTCTTAGTAAACTGGAGCTTTCCTCTTCTGTTTTCTGTAGATGATCAATTTTAGAGGCGCTTTGTTTCTGATATTATTAAGTTATAAATTATTTAAACATAAAGTCACTTTACTCAGTGAGTGAACCCTCATTCTGTCGAAACCAACCGTTTAAAGAACCAAAATTTAAAAGGCACTATTGTTTAAAGGTTGTCATCATGAATCATTTTGAAGCTTTGAAGCTTGACATATGAAGTGGAGAGAAAATTATCTGTTTTGTTATTTGACATTTTATTGGACATTTAAATGGACTCTTATCAATTTTTTATTTGTTAAAAATTCACATAAACCCTGAAAGCAACCATTTTAAAAAGGATTCCTTATGGGGTGTATTTAACTGCAAAACATAAATGAATATCAGAAAAAGGACATGTTTACCTGAATGCAATAAGATTTTAGGAACTCTGGTGGATTGGTAACCTGTCCTCTTGCCTGCTGTTTGCTGGGATGGGCTCCAGCCCCCTGTTAGCCTGAAATGGAATAAATTATATGGAAAAGGAATAAATGAAGAAATGATTTTAATATGTGACTGTTGCTGAAGTCTGACAAACACATGTATCCAATATGAGACATTTTGTGACGGGAATAATTTGTTTCCATTTTTTTAGTTGCATTTTTGATACATTTCAAATATGACTATAGTTTGTGTGACATAAAATATTACCTTTTATTCTGGATACCCAAATAATTAAAGAAAATGGTACTTATAAGGGTCCTGTACAGTGTGTCTATAATAAATTGACAAAACTGAAGGACAAATAAGAAGTGTCAGGTCTAAAAGTAAATATCTGCAGCAGCTGAACAATGTCTAAAAATGATTTCCCTAAAGTAACGCTATATCACATTGCAACTATAAAACTCTTCTGATACATTGTCCCGACACAGTGACATTCCTAAAGTCCCCAGCGGCATCCGAGGGTTAAAAAACCCTGTATTTTATGTTTTATTTATTATATTTATGTCCAGGTTCATCATCTAACAGCAGCATTTTACTTCACAGCACTTTGTCACACTTTAGCATCTGGGTATCAACACACTGCTGGTTGCATGTGATAGCTGCTCCTCAGCATAGAGGGGGACATTATCAGGAAAAAAAGAGAGAAGGTGAGATCATGTGATAAGATAAAAGCCAATATTGACTAAAATTTTACTGTCAAAAGAGTGCTCAGAGAAGAGATGCAGGATAGATGCTATGCTAACTGAACATTTATGATAATAATTAACTGTTGACATTCTCGTTTCTTCAAACTGTACAAACTCCTCTTGTGTATAAATGTTTCAATAGGTTTTTCCTGTTGTTCTTGTGGCTTAAGATTTTTGCACATAATACTATCTTGTCTATTTTTTAATTTTATTTTTAAGGCTCCACAAAAAGTACCAAGCAGAACATTAAAACAGCCTGCTGGAAGTATTGTTCAGGGACATAAATCTCAAGATTACTTCCTTCAGTATTTATTTGAGCAAAAACATTCACCTTGGCAGAGGGCAGCACTCTCCACACACCCTTCCAGCTATTGAATGCAGCAGTGTTGTCATGTTGAGGTCAAAAGTCTACAGCGCTGCAGACAACCCAGCATGACGAGCATTTCGCGGCAAGAAT
This sequence comes from Kiunga ballochi, assembly GCA_037177335.1. Taxonomy (NCBI): domain Eukaryota; kingdom Metazoa; phylum Chordata; class Actinopteri; order Atheriniformes; family Pseudomugilidae; genus Kiunga; species Kiunga ballochi. The sequence continues at coordinate 5,202,756 of JBAMIG010000008.1, forward strand.
GCTATTTTTCCTTGATCACATGTGGTCTAAGTGTTTTACTAATTAAGTGGAGGAATTTTTTTTACTTAACTTTCTGTGTCACATTTACTTTTATTGGCACAACTTAAAGAAAAAAAATAAAGGAGAACATATTTAGATTTTAAAACGGCAGCTAATTATACTGGTGGTTGCTCATACATTACATCTGCTGCTGTGTTTCTCCTGAGCTCACTCTGTGCTTTTAACTAAAGCGTTCCACTGGGGATTTGAAGTTGAAAATAACATCAGGTGTGTATTTGACAAAATGAGTCTTTTTTTTTCCCCTCACGTTTCGGCACAGAAACTCTTCCCTGGTAGAAAATTGGAACACAAAATTGCACATTATGCATCTCTAACTCTGACATGGGTCGGATGCTCCACATTTGGCCCATAGATGAAAACTTATACATATATTTGGAGATTTTTCCAAAACGATATGCCAAAAAAGATTGTTACCACTGGTGGCCTTTTAACTCTCTGGTTTATCGATTCCTCTCTGTGGGCTCGTAGCCTTCACTACTATATCTGTGGTGATGGTTGTGATAAGTGCTTCCCGTGCTCTGAAGGGTAGAGGGGGCAGGCCGAGTGCAATCCTGTGCAACTGGCAAAACTCATCATATTACAGAAACTGAAAAGGCTGAAAATGAAAAGCTCAATTGGAAAAATGGTGAGCTGTGGAAGGCCTGGTAAATATACACTTTCCTATTCGACATATTATGATGAATTGAATGAAGCTTTACACAGAGGACCGTTTGGACACATTAAACTGTTTTTCTTGGAACAAGTGGGCATGCCTTGATGTTTGACTTGTGCTGCGAATGTGTCAAAGTGTGGAATAATGGGCGATAACATCTACTTTCTCTCAAAGATTGTGCCTTTGAAGAACTGCAAATAGGTAAGGACACTGCTCGGGTTAACAGGCGAGGGCTGAATGCAAAAATCCTGAAAGCCTTTTGAAGGAATGGAAGAAAAAAAACATCTCAGCTCGAGAAGTGGAAAGGGAAGGCGGTGGAGAGGGAGACGCAAGGGCAAAGCTGAAATGACCTCTGCAGCTCTGTTGATGACATGAAGCAGAAGAAGAGGCGAGAAGAGGGAGAAGAGGGGAGACAAACTGAGCAAGGAGGATTAAGAAAGCAGCTGGTGGGGATGATCCAGAGGAGAGTCGGGAGGGAGGAGAGCGAGAGGGAAAGAGATGGGGAGAAACAATATGGTCGAAGGAAGGAGAAGAAGAGGAGGTGCAAGAAATTGATGAGGGAGAGTAAGAAACTAATTCTCACTCCACTCTGGGCTGGAAGATTAAGGAAGATTAGAGAGATAGATAGAGAGAGAGAGAGATTTGATGATAACTTGTACCACATACCACAGAAAGATCTCTGAATGGCTAATACTTAGACAAAAAACAGGCAGATTGAATGGGAAAGGAAGGAAACTGACAGGGAGATAGAGACTGACATGGGAATGAAAAGATAAGGACAGGGGCAAATCAGGCTCAGAGGGGTCCTTATAGAACTGATCCATGAGGATATAAATGTCCCCTAAATGAGAGGCCATTTCTAACAGTGTGCAGTAATCCATGCCATGGGAGTATAGATGCAGAATCCAGGTCATCTGTATACTTTTCCAGCTCTCAGTTCCAGTTAGACTTCCCACTGGGATTCTTTCTCTTGTACTCTGTGAGTCTTTGTGACTGTATCTCTTGCATTCTGTTCTTCTTGTCTTGCAAAAAAAGGAAACCTATTTTCCATGCCCCACCACTGACATCTATTTATTCTCTTTGACTGTCCTGAAAATTTTTAGCGGTTCCATCTGTACCCCCCCTTCCCACAAGGTTGCAGGTTGCTGGGGTTATTGAACAAACGCAAATGCACACTCAGATATACACACACACATTTCTTCTTTCCTTTTTTTTTTTTTGCAGGCGCGTACCTGACCAAGCACATATATTACATCTTGTTTGACAAATGTATGTGTCCGTACGCTCGGGCACACGCCTGCTGCCATACAAGTTTCAGTATGAAAATGAAGAGGAAAAGAAAGAAAGAAGGGAAAAGAGAGGGAGAGCTCTGCAGTGGCAGACTCAATCCGTCATGCAGGATTACAGTGTAAGCTTTTCCATGGCCATAGATGTGGTTTTTATAGGAGCGACAGAGGGCTTTTCTAAAGGCAGTGGCCCTGCGATCTCAGCTACATATTAGGGACAAAAGCAGGGGCAGGCCAGTGTGAAGGGGATTCTCCCAGCAAGATCTTCTCCATCTGATGACTGCTATCCATCCTTTATGCTGGGGATATAGGGGTTCTACGAGGACTGGTTGCAGTAGCGACCTCAGCTACCTGCTTTTTAGTTTTGCACGCTGGAGGTGGGATCATCGCTAAACCTTTGTTGATGCAGATGTGACCTTGGAAAGTGATAAGAGCCTCACAGTTCCATTTCTTTAGTGGAAATAGTGTGTTGATCTTATATGCTCTAATGGATCTATGTCTTTGGAACACGCATGTGCGCTTCAATCTGCCCTTTCTTCAGAATGTAAGACCTGAAAATCCAAAACATTGCATTGCATGAATGCACCCTGTTGTAAAAAGCAAAGAAAAAGAATAAGAAGAATCACCTTGAACATATATACTGGCAAACTTTGATCTCCCACATCAATCTGCAACTCACTACTGAGATGGGCAAATGCAGCTTGGATATCTTTCCTCAGCATACACCCACTGTGTTGATGTATTTCTTTGAACTGCACAGAGGAAGGTCTCAATAAAAAACACTGTTGCCACAAACATTGGTGAATAGGGGGAAAACAAACGGGGTATAGTAAAGCTGCATGCCCACATGGCTGTTGTTTCTGCTGACATCTGCCCCCCTGAAATGGAAACAACTGCTACACTGCTGATGTATTACTGGATGTTGCGCAACGTCTTGCTGCACTCCACTCACTTTTAATTTTCACATCCTTTATCCGATTTTCACCCAAGGAGGCCCCCGCTGCTATAACCTACCAGCAATAGCGACTTAAACGTGATGCAATCTGCTCTGTCTCCCTGAGCCTCTGCAAAACAAACAGAACGATAGACTGACCCAAATAGAGAGAGACAAAGGCGAAATGAATTTGAGATTGGGGCGATGTCATTAGAATTACAAAAAATAAACTGTCAGTAATGATCTGGGGGCAGGGAAACACCCAGGGAGTGCAAAAGTCATACGAGGATGGTAAGGGGATAGATGCTAATAAGGTTTGGATTTCAGCACAGCAGATTAAAGGCACTGACAGCGTGGCAGCTTCCAGGCCTTTTCAACCAGCAGAGCAAAGGTATGAATTCAGCCAGCTTACGGTAAAGTAGCAAGGCTCAACAACATCCTTAGGATAGATAACTCTGATTGAATACTGATAAGAGTTGGCAGTGAATAGTGCAGGATAACTGTGTTAAATGCTAATTTAAGATAAATGGTGTCATGTTTCCACTCACAGGTCAGCCTATGAACTCCTTTCATAGCTCCTCCTATAACACAATGACACTGGTTTAATTATTATAGTTGATGTTTATGTGAAGCACTGGCATAAAGACAGTGTCCCACCTGTCTTTATCCCAGTGCTTCTGCTGTGGAAGGTTTCTTTCTTTTTTTTATAAGCTGTTTGAATGCAATCTGAAGGTGTCTTGGATTGATCCCACTTCTCTGGATTCTTAGGCTTAGGTCATTGGATAAAGGGGGCGAGCATTGTGCAGATGAGCTGCAGTGGTTCATTCAGGGGTAAATGTTCATAAACAGAATCTATTTACGGGTGTTGAGTTTCACTTGTGCTGACCACATGGACAGCAATATGAACTGGTCAATAAAACGATCAAACAGGGTTCATAGTTGTTGAATCGTGTTATACTCACACTATCTAATGTAGTTATCATGTGATGAAGGCGTTTTAAGCCCCACGCTGATTTTATACATGCACAGCACATTTTTTAAAGAGATTCCCAAGGAATAATGTGTAAAAATGCAAATCTCTGCAGCATTCGCTGTGGACTGCTTACAGAGATTTTCCATCTGATCATCATGTAAAACTTCCAGAAAATCTGCAGGTAAAACTATGTGCAAACGCAGCAGCAAATCTTTCTGAGCATCACCTGCTGGGATGTAAATGATCAAATGTGTAATAAGTTCTGCCCCATTCTCCTTTCTGCTGACCTGTCTGTTGCTCTCTGAGCTATTCTATTGAATGTATGTGGTATTAATACTAACACAAGGAACTTGAGCTGCTCGTTTAGGAGTGATGCCAAGAATCCCCAAGGATTTCCACAGTATAAAGCTCCAATATGTTATGCCTCCCGAGCATTACTTTGATCACCTAATTGTGGAAGACAATAGTTCCCCCTTATTCTTTTTCTCACATATTAATGAAATTTCACAAAAGAACTAATGTCCTTTGTCATTACAGACCATGCTGTTTTTTTTACACTCTTTTATATTCCAGGTTTGTTCCCTTTGTTTCCTTTTTTCCTTCCCCTGCACTCTCATTGCAGCTCCTTGTTGACATTTCACTGAAAAACTCTGAAAATATCAAGCACATTAGATATTTGATTAGACTCTGAAACATGCTTTCAAGCCACACAAATCACATTTTCAAAATGTTTGAACCATTTTGATACTATGGAAAAAATCTAATGGGTGCAATGGGTCGTAGTAGCTCAGGAAGTAGAGCAGGTTGTCCAATGACCTGGAGGTCAGTAGCATGACACTTCTTCCTCCTTGCTTCCAGTGTCAGCATCACTGGTGTTTGTTAGCTTAGCATAACCAACTATGAATGAGAAGTGAATGGAAAATGAGGAAGGAGGAAGCAATGTTCTGTGTTTCTGCTTTTGATGGAAATGGCCTCTCCCACTCCCCGCTCAAACCACTAGGCTTCTTTGTTGAAGATTTTAATGCATCATTTTTCAAGTTTGTCCTTTTTATTAATTAAAATGCAAGAAAACATCTGAGCCCCTGCAATGATGAGTTGGCTCTCTTGTTGAGAGGTTGTTTAGACGTAGAGCTTATTGCAGTCCTCACTGCACTGATCTGCACCCAGTTGCTTTGTTGAAAGTAGAATTGGGCCCTTCAGTTTCTGTCTGACGGCAGGGTTTTGCTTGAAAACAGGAATTTAATGTTTTATATATATAAAAAAAACTGAGTTTCTAAGATGTTCTAACACCTTTCTTTGCCTTTTCCTACTCATCCTTACTTTCTTTTGTCGGGTGATGTTCATGGGTTTTATTGCAGTTTTAACTGTGGGTCGACATGATCCTCTGAGGCGCCTTCAGGTGTTATTCTTCTGAAAAGTTCCGATGTCTCCCAGCTCGTGTTCCAGGGCTTGATGGTGGGAATAGAAAATAAGGTTCTGGTCTGTGAGCGGGGATTTTCCTGAGGGTGCTGATCGGAATAATTGATTCTGTGGCTCTTGTCAGATATTTATTTAATTTATTTTTTGCATTTTCAGTCACATTTTTAGTTGTAAACACAGAAGTAAACATTTGCAAAACTCATGACATTATAAGCAGTATAAAATAGACATATATCCTAAATAGGCCCTCATTTCTAACGAAAATGACTTGTAGGCAAATATTTATCTAAATAAGTATTTTAGTTAAAAACTGATTTGTCATTAAATGTATAACGGAAAGGTTTTGAGTTCTGGCTCATCTCTCAGGTGTGACAACACATTTATAAACTCCCCTGTAATCCTCACAGCGCTACAACACCTTAAAAAGCTGTGTAAAAAACATTGAAAGTTTTTAGCTCACAGCAGTGGCGTATTGATTGTACCAGAGAGAGCAAGTCTGCTCAATTCTTCCTCTTTTCACTCGGATCCTGCCGCGGAGGAAGATAAACACGGGGAAAATCTTTGAATGCGTACTGAAAAGAGAAAGAGGCGGATTTAAGGTGGTATGTGGTGTCACCACTCACTCTGCTTATTGGCTAGTCACCTTGATGTTGTTTTTAAATTTGCCATCTCATTCCTGGTTCATCCCAAGATATCACCAGTAACCTTGGACGTGTTGTGTTTATTAATCTCTGAAACAACACACTGCCATCTCTTGTCTCTGGAAAGGAGCACCCTTGAAAGGCAAACAACAGAAGAGAAGAAGGACATTGAGAGTTTTACCTCTGACAAATATTCACTGTGAAATAAAGCTTCTAACTCTCTCATAAGGATAGTCGATCAAGCTAACCTGAGGTAGTACCTTAACTTTATCTCACATGTTGACATGCTCAGGCTTTTCATTCTTACCTGATAATAGGCATGTTACACATGGTATTCACACACACACACACACACCTGCACACTTTAGAGAGGCGAGGTCCATCTGCAAATCCTGAGGACTTCTTGTGAAATGTCAGTGTGTGTGTTGAAAGGATCAGATAGCTTTTTGATGTTGCACACGCAGTCAGGTGGAAAAGGAAGAGAGACAGGCTTGATAGGCATCAGGTGTAATTTCAGTAACTGCTTTGGCAGCTGATGACTCACAATTCAGAAAACGCAGGCTGAGCACCTACCCAGAGAGAAACCGGCTCAAAGGAGATGAGCTGCCTGATACAAAAACATTCGCTGACCTTTGTGCATGAAGATCATTGAAGCTGATCAGCTCCTTCAACTTCTCTGCCAAGAAACAGCAGAGATGCCTAAAGGTGGGGAGATGTCAGATGCTGTTAGAGTTCAGTGGCACAATAATAATTTGCTGTTGCCATACGATGCAGACAGAACCGTGATCATTCACCTTGAAGTGGGTGTCAGGGTCAGCACACTGAGAGCGGTTCTTCAGTTGTGATGAATTCCTGCATTTTTACAAGCCATGCAACATACGGTGCCACTTATACATAATTAATAGCTTTAGAGAGACCTAAGCTGTAAGCACATTCTGAGGCCTTTAGTGGGTCAGTCCTGTCACTGTTGGTATATCTTTACACTCTTAGCCAGCACTTTACCTTATGACCAGACAAATCAGACCGAGAACAACTTGAACTCTTGCCAAGGCAGTAAAATATGGGCCACAAATGTTGTCCCAGTCGTGACCTACTGGCACGTCTCCTGGCACTGTGATTCTCAGGACTGTCTCCTCTCATGATTTATTTTATCTTTATGGCACCTCTCACAGTTTATTTTCTGGAGTCCAAGATAAGGCAGCAGCAGCAGCAGTGCTTGCTTTCACTGTATGCATTAGACAACAAATGCAGTTGTACTAGTTTAAACTGGTTGTAATGTAAGTATTTATCTTAGTTAAAGTGCTTGTGGCACACAGAGTAGTGCAAACACACAGGGATTATTAGGTCTGCAGTAACTTAGATTGGTTCTTATAAAAGTGGCTGACTTTGGACTCGTGGAAAAAAGCTCCACAGGAGTCTTTACAATTACTCTTTATTTTCTCGAACAGAGTGTGATAGTTTATTTTACAGGTGCAGCTTTTCCAATGCTTGTTTACAGGCAGAATGCTTCCTTCAGGGGGTATTTCACTAAATGTCTAAATACCATGCTTGGTTTATGTGTCTAAACGTTGGTTTGAATCATGTGAACAAAATATATTCCCTCCTTCACTGCTCCATTTCATGTGTATCAATGCGGAA
>JBAMIG010000008.1:5210458-5228308 GCA_037177335.1 Kiunga ballochi
CTAAACGTTGGTTTGAATCATGTGAACAAAATATATTCCCTCCTTCACTGCTCCATTTCATGTGTATCAATGCGGAAACAAAATATCACTGGATCTTTACCAGGTCATAAAATGTGATAAATACAAGCTCAAATGAGGAATATTACATTTACTTATTATTTATTTAAGAAAATTTTACCCTAACTGCTACAGCAACTCTTGAGCAGTGAGGACTTAAAGTTATTATTATTATCTGTATGACCTTTGTTTTTCACTTCCATTCATTTGGGTTTGCAGATGTTTGTCTCCGTTGAGGCCCCACCACAGCATTTGAAACAGCTTGATATCTGGATTTTGAGTCATTGAAACACAAAAACTCCTTTTTTTTTTTTCCTTTTTAGCCATTTTGTTGTAATTTTGCTGCTGTTTTAAATAATATTCCTGATGTATGACTCAGTTTTAGTCCTGCTGTTGGATAGATTAATTTACTTTGACTTCAGAATACTTTGTTTAAACAGAGGAATTTGTAGTTAATTCAATAACTGTAAGCAGGTCCTGTTGCTGCAAAACATCATCACCACTGTGCTACTTGGCTTTTTTTTTATTAGAAATGGAAATGAGGGTGAATGGTTCCACATAGCCCTTTCCTGCAGTATAAATAATGCTACATGCAACATTTTCATGGCTGCCCATCTTGCCACGTCTTGACCAACTAGTTTCACTTTGGTCCCATCAGTCCAAAGGACTCTGTTCCAGATGTCTTGTTGAGATCTGTGCTGCCATGTTTGTTGTTCTTGTGAACAATCTTTCTGATTGTAAAAGAATGAGAATGAACCAGAATGATTTTACAACTGTTTCCAGATTATGTGGCAAAAACATTTGCTTCCCTGAGTTGATGTCTAATCACTTGCCTCCCTATCGTGTTAACATGCTAGCGAACAGAACCTTCACAGATGTTCTAGCTCTTGACAATGATGCATTTGATCAGCAGCTCTTAGTTGCTGTTTAATTCCCACAGAAACCATTGGGATGGACTGAATTTAGAAGATTTTTCTTTCTTTGATTTTGGTTTAATTAAAAAAGTATTACAACAGATGTTTATTTACATAATAGTGAATGAAAGGAAGTAACTTTTTAGACAATTGATGTCTAAAATCTGAATATAGATCAACCTTTACATTAATGATGGTTGCTTAAATTAGCAATATAACCATTGATAAAACCACTCATTTCTTAAGAGAGGATTGAAATCCAAACCATTTTCTTTTTTTTTTTTGCAACAATTTACCTCTTTAAAGACATTTTGTTTTGTTGAACTGAAAAGTATTTTCATAAGATCATCCTTTTTTTTTTTTTTTTTTAGAAAAAGAAGCACTTCAAAAACAGCTTGCTCCTTTTTGTTTGTAGCTGGATTTGATTTAGTCTAAAATCATCTCAAAATCCCCTTAGGAGTTAAATTTCCCTTTAGTGAGAAGATGAAGGATTTATTTTTCTGTTGGCTTATAGGGTGGTCCTTGTGAGTGAGATGATTATAGCAGCGAGCACCAGAGTCACACGATTTGTGAGATCTGGACTTAAAGGGGACAAATGGAGGAAATTATGTGGTGCAGCTGCTGCACATTTAAGACAAACCTTTGGTTGTTTCTGCTTTACTGCATTTTACTGCGCATTGTGTTTTTCTGTAACACCTATTTTGCTTCATGTCCTACAAACTGCGACCATTTTCTTTCTGCCTCAGTGATGTAATTGAAAAGCAAGCAATTCCAAAGCTCCTTGTAGGTCTACTGTGAGTATTTTTGGTCTTAATCTAACCAGCAGGAAACCCTTTAAGCGAACTGAATTCAGAGTCATTGCCATGGCAAACTGTAAATTCATCTCGGTGTCCCACACCGTTTACTGCACTTATTTCTCCATTTTCCTTTGCAAAACACCACTCTGGATAATTGTCTTATATCCAAAGACTGGCTCTCTATTCTTTTCCATGGAGGTTAGCTCCTGCTGTGTGTATTAGTGAGGCAGGGATGGAGACGAGGCTGGGACACAGGTGGAGACGGTATTCATACATTAATAGACAAAAGCTCCTGCTGCTTCTCACTTGCTCACCTGCTGGTTGGTCTGTTTTTATCTTCAGAAGTTCAAGGGGCTTTACTCTTAAAACCACCTGGTTGGTCTCAAAAAGAGACCCCCGTCTTTCTTTGACCCACTGCCACCACAGCATCTGCACCTGCCTCACTTTCCTTGCACACATTCTCATGCATGTGCTGTTTTACCATCCCACCAAGCAGATTACCCTTTTTTTTTTTTGCTTCATATCTGTAGCTTTCCTTTGTGGTCTCATGCATAATTCTTCTGGGGGACTGCTCTTTCTTCATCCTGGTGTGAGAAAATACTCTTTTCTTCTCTTTGACTTCACGCCGTCCAGAGGCATGGTCCCCTGAGTTTCCTTTATACTTTTTACCTATGCAGATATGAAAGGTGCTTCTATTTGTAGTCGCCATTTTTTCTCCTTCTCTTCGTTTTGTGGATGAATGAGGCTTTGAGTCCAGGTATTTTTGTGCATGTCCAAAGGTAAATAAATACATGTCTTTTGTCAAACACGATTGAAGTCACACACAGTGTTTACGAGCTAAATCACATGCTACAGTGTTTGTTGCAGTGTTTGCCTGATCAATGGCAGGACTATCCAGGGAGGGACAGACTGGGAGCAAAGATGTGAATCGTGATTAAAATTTTCAGTCTCGTTAAGTTGGTGACAGCTCTGGATCGATGATGAGGATCTGCCTCTAATACTAACGAAGCAAAAGATCAGAGTTGATGAGTTTAAAAATGGACAGTTCCAGTAAGGGGAAAATAATGAACTTATTTATTGCTCTAATTAATCAATTCACTGAGAAACGTGCTGCAGGTTTAAAGACCTTGCGCAGAAATTGCAGAAGAACTGGAAACTCTTTAGGAAAATGCTATCACAGGCCCATATTGACTCTTCTTGGAATCAACTCAGCGTAAAGGCACGGGCTGGAGTCCCTGCCTTGATCCTTATCAGTTCCACAAGGATGAAAACAACAGTTATGTCACATCCCATTATAAAAGTCTAATGAGAAAAAATGAGCTTCGCTCTGCTTCGTACTGTGGCTTCCAATTATCCTCACTTACTCTGCGCAGGCCCATGCACCCATGATAATGGCTTAACAGCAGATCTCCCCAAAGGTGCGAAACCCGATGTGGCACAGATCAGCACATCACAGAGGCATCTTGTTTGTGTTCTGAAAGAAAAGTCTTCCTCTCAAAGAATAAAAGAATGAAAGAACAAAAACAGGTTTTATTTCAACTTTGGCGCTTCAAAGAAAAAGCCACATTCACACAACCTCCCACACTGAATTGGTATAAATTTGTGCTCAGCAGGCAACGGTGGCATGTTGATATTCTAACCTGCAACCGACCACCTGCCCCTGGCTTGTTAACAAGGTGCCTGTGGCAAAGATTACTTGGCCATCAAACTCCCAGCTGATAAGTTCCTCTGCGAGAGAAAGAGAAAGAGAGAGAGAGAGAGCGAGAAAAGTGAGAGAGGAGCTGTGTCATTGAATTCACCCCGATCGGCTCCTCGTGCTGTACATTTGAGATAACACTCAGCCAATCCTAGCCTCACATCCTCCATAACAGCTTCTGTCATGTTTATATATATTTAACTTATTCTGTAAAAATCTCCAGAGTTTTGCAGCCAGTCTCATTTGGACTACTGGATGTATCCTGTTCTCTACATTTTATCACTTGATGACTAGATTTATACGGACAATTATAGTGCTGTCGCCTGTCGTCAAGATGGTAGCAGACCAGACACCTGTCACTTCCAATGTTGCAAGTCTGAGGATGGGATTGGCTGATTGATTGAAGTCTGAGTGCACAGAGGGCGCAGGATGCAGTGACAGGCCAGTGATTGACACAGATGAGAGGGAGGGGAAGAGGATGGAATCAAATCGCAGAGAGGAGAGGATGCTAAAACAATACCAGTTATAGGAGGAAATAGAGGGAGATTTGCAAAGATAGATGGGCTAAAGATGAGACAGGTGGCGAGTGGGAGAGGTTGGAAAAAAACAGAGAAGGGGAGGCGTGTTTTATTTTCTCTCTAGCTCTTTTTTTCTTTTTTTTTCTGCTTATCGCAAGAGGTTGCATGGAAAATGGGAGGCTGAACAAGAAGAAACAGAAGACTCCAAGGACAGGATGCGAGTGGAAATGGGTGAAAAGTATTCCAGGAGGAAGCTCCCATATTCAGTCATGCCCTGGTGCATGTGTGACAGGGTCTGTCTGCAGCACTGCAGAGCAAGTGTCTCCAGCCAGACAAAGCACACCACACTGCTCGAGACAAAATAAATCTGTCTAAACATAATGCAGAACATTACAAACCGCATCCATAAGTTCACAAACACAAACTTTATCTTCACTTCAAATTCAAAACATTTCCGTTTAGACAACCGGCAGCAACGTGTTTTCTTTGTAGACAAGTGTATACATATTATATATTTAAGGAAAGCTCATTTTTAAATTTGAAAACACCAATGGTGTAATGTGCCACACTGAACTAACATCACATATATATCTGAGCTGCAAACATCTTTTTATGGATGTGCTGTGAGCATTTTAAAGCTTAATAAGAGAAAGAATTGTGTTAAAAAGACACAATACAGTCTCAGATTAATCTCATGTTCATGAATCAAATCAAAATAGTATAAAAACAAAGTTTCTTGTATCAGCAAACATTTGAGTCATAATCCACCAAATCGATATATTGTGATCAAACTTGTGATTTACACCCATAAGATGCAATTAAAACTTTAAATCAAATGGAACGAAAGTATTAACATTTTATTGCTGCTTCTTAATCATGTTAATTACTTGTATTTTCTGAATTGCAGCATTAACTTGCAGTGACAGACTTGCAGAGTTTCTCACTATACACAAACATAAAACTTGATTTGTTCATGTACTTATCCTTCCTTATTAAAGTATGGCAACCCAAATTACAATGTTTATGCTTCCATCTTTGCTTCTTTAAAACCTGAAGCATTGCTGCTGCAGTGGTCACCCGTCACCAGTACTTCACACATTAGCAACATGCTGCATGTTACAATAAATATACAATAACAAACCGGTCCAATTGGCAACTACATATTGACTTAGAGCACCGACAGTATGCTTAAAAGTAAATATGGTTATAGGTTGAGCAGCAATATATTGACATTCAACCATATTTGTATAAATGCAGCAAAGCATCTTGTCTGTAATAACTGTCTATCTGTTTCGACTTTTTTGGCTAGTCTCGTGTCCCCCCCCCCCCCCCTTTAAAAAACAAAACAAAAAAACAAAACAAAAAAACAACAACAACAACAAAAAAAAAAAAAACCCACACACACTTAGTCCAAATTCTACAGCCCAAAATACAGTTTCAGGGCATTATCTATGGAGATATTTACCACACACTGAGTCAGAACATGATTCAGTTGGATTATTTTTGTGTTTTACAGTTCACTAAATTTGTCTTGTGACTCCATCTGCATCCTGGAAGGCTTTTACCGACTCTGTGCACATAGCACTTATCAAAAGGTCATTATGGTATTGCAAATTGGCAAATAGTCACGTTTTTTTTAATTGTCAGATGCACCGGCCGGTACCACTGAAACACTACTGAAGGGTGTCTGCTCTTATCTTTAAACAAGCACACTGATTGATATCTGACATTTTCATTTGATGTAGGAGTGCCAGTTATGGCCTGAGTGCATGACATACATGCTGAAAGTGTGAGTCAGATGCACGGGAGTCTAGCAACCTTTTAGATTGCTCGGGGACCCGTTGGAACAAAGTAGCTGCATCTACAGTTTGCATCTGAATTGACATTAAAGCCATCGTGATCAAAGGGGAATATCAATGCAGCTAATTAATCACACATCAAAGCGATATGAAGAGAATTTTATGTTCTAACTACCCCCCCTCCCCCCCCCACACACACCCCCCCCATTTTTTTCACTGCTGTCAAAAATCTTTCACAGTTATTCTCATTAATACAAGCTTAAAGCGTTTTTTTTATAATGTGTTAGCCTATCTCTGCCATATACAATGGCATGGTGATAACTCTGTCCCTGTCTATTTTAGAGATGTGAAGAAGAAACATTTATGACATTATGTGCGTATGAATAAAAGCGGATTTCATGGTCTCAAAGGACCTTTGTGCTTTTAAAAATGTGATTTCTGCCATGTTAAAAGGTTTGTCCTGCTTGTCTCTGAATTCTCCTACCTGTGTATGCAGCTTCCTTTTAATTAACACAGCACAGTGATTAAAGTTTTGCCTTAATTATCTTTATCTTTTCTCTCAGGGTCTTCAATTCTCCACGGGAAACTGAACGAGATGCTTCGCAAGAGGAGTGGGAAATAAAACCAGCCGAGGGAGGCTTTGTGAGATAGACGGAGATATTTCTTAGACAGCGTTAAAAAACAGAAGAAAAGGAGTGATTGACACCTGCCCTCCACCCCAGTGTGAAGGACACAGAATGGGAGAGTGAGAGGAGGCACGTGAAGAGTGGGAAAACACATGAGAGAATGAAGACGGCCAGAAAACAAGCCCTGTCTTACTGCAAACCTTGTTCAAATTAGGACATCTCACCGCAAGACAAGATGATTGCAAGAAGTCTGCTCCTGTTGGTTTTCCTGGGTCTGTGGGAGGGGTTTGTGGGAGCGGCCTTGGTCAGTAACACTCTACGCAGAAGAGGAGTGAGCGGATCACATGTGGTTAAGCTGGGAGAAGGCAGATCTGCAGACCAATGGGATGCAAATGTGGATTCGAACGAAATGCCCTTGGTGACGCTTAGAAACCTGATTAGTCACGAGCAGGCGAGTGACTCTGGATCTTTTACCTACTCCAAAATTCTGCAGAATCATTCACCGTCAGCTAACAAGGAGAAGCAATTTTTCAAGCCCAAGCGTGAGGTGGACTCTGTCAGTAAAAAAGACGTGACTCCGTACGTATTAGCCAGCAGCAAGGCATTAAACCAGGAATTTAAAAAGATCAAAAACAACACAAAGAAAGCTGAGGCTTCCAAAACAGGAAGGTCAGAGAAAGCCTTCACAATCCATCACAAGCCAGATACACACTCCAATAAAACCAGGTTTAAATCAGGCTCTAGATCCAGAAGCAGGCCTGATTTGAATATTCATGCTACAGGTATGCCCGGTAAAGGGTTCAGCATAGAGCCAAACAGAAAGCTGAATCTCACTGGTAGTTATAGTGTACTAAAACTGCTGTCAAAAGAAAACCTTGTCAGGATTGTCAATTCCCAAATGCAGACAGTTCCTAGCCTTAGCTTTCCAAGCAAGGGCAGTCGGAGCAGAAAGAGAGATTTGATTGACGTTAATCATGGGCACTTAGAGGCTCAGAAAGCTCTAAGACAAGATATAGCTGTCACTCAGCCTCATGTTGGAGTTGATAATCAGACTGCATTACCTTATGCCAGCCCAGTAACCAGTGCAGATCTCAATCGGGAACAAAGCCCTGATGCTCGCATTAGTGCGCTAAGTGAAGTCAAGCCAGCCTTAAGTAACAGGCAGGACAACCTGGGAGCAGAGGGTTCAGATAGTGGTGATAACAGGAGCAAACACCTTGTCCGCTTTCTGTCAACACCTCGCAGCGAGGTCAGCCTGAGCCCCGAGAAAGAAGTGTTGATCGGCCAAACAGAAACACCATTTACATCAACAAAACATCTCCCAGTACATGTTCTTCCTAAAACGAATGATTCTCCTCCATCTGTGCTGACAATGCAGCCCCTGGGAGTGATACTGGGGAACAGAGCAGCAGATTCCCATAGAGACCCATTAACAGAGTCAGCTCACACTGCTCAAACAGAACTCAGCACAGCTCAGTACCCTGCAGATGAAGACAACAAACTTGTCAACAGCAGTCATGTCCTGAGGCTTCACCCTGCTCTCGAATGGAGCCACAGTGGAAAGGCCACTGAGATGCAAGCTGTCGATCCGGAGAATGCAAACGGCCTTGTTTTTGAAGAAGCAGAAGCAGAAGAAGGGGTACACGAGCGTATGGAGGGGAAAAGCCCACGCTCTCGGAGCAGGAGGAGCTGGATCTGGAACCAGTTCTTTGTGATTGAAGAATACGCCGGACCTGAACCTGTGCTTATTGGGCGGGTAAGGGAAAATGAGACTTCATTTGACATTTACTGTACTGTGCACTATTTTGTGAATATTTTATGACAGTTTAGACATTGTTACAAGTTTTTTACATGTCTTATTTAACCTCAGGTCCTCAGCTCAGTTACACATCTAATGTAGGAGGCGATTAGCATAAATTAAGCCGGCAGTCACGCTCCAAGTTTTTTTTGCACATACTTATAATGCTGCAATTGGAATTGATTTACATTCCTAGGATGCGATGTGATGCCTTCCAGGTAGTCGTAAAAACTTCAATGAATCAATGTTCTACTGAGGCGCAGCAAAAGCCCAGATCTCGTCTGCCCGAGAGGCCAGTCATGATCACTACCAATCTGCTGCTGCCAATGAGAATTGACATATCTAGTACAATTAATAGCTTTGCTTTTTTCTTCCATCATTGATCTTCTCCCAAAGCCAGAGTACTCAGAGTGTTCTTTCATTTCCCTGTAGGTCAGACATGTCAGCTCGTCTCCCTTATGGTCTGCACGGTCCTGCTTATATTTCATTCAGACTGATTTACACTTGGTTTGACAGCATTTATCACCACGCTCTTCCTCAGCACAGAGCTGTGGTTCTATTGCTCTGCTCTGCAATTTATTACAATCAATGACTGGGCATGTCTCAGCGTGGTGAGACACCCCGAGTGTCATGCTCCCTCCCCCTTTGAAAGAGTGACGACCGTGGAGCAGGTCACGTTGACCGGGCAGAAGGTGTCTCGGAACCCAACCCTGTAATGGCCGCGCTCTCAGCCCCTGGCATGCGCCGACTGTCTCAGTACCCAGCTGCGGTAGATGAGCTAATTTATAAGCCTGTGTGGCCAGTTTGCTGAGCAAATGAATAGTAATGATCCTTGTGTGACTGCTGCAGGCTGTTGGAAGCCACACAGTGAGAAGTCGGTGTGTGTATGTGCAACTACTTTAAGTTGGGCCGGTACTGGAGATTTTCAGCTTGATGGGACGCGTCTCGCACTTGATGGGCAAAAATCCTAAAATGACTGTTTAGGCTTTATCGTCCAGGTGTACACAGATGGACACGGGCTCGCAGGATTTCTCTGCAGCTTCCCCTACTGTTTAGCCAACATTCAATTTGGCTACTTTTGCCTTTGCACCATGACTGATGAAGGTCTGAGCTGAATGCTATGAAGCACTGTTCGTGAGGATGGAGAAAATATAAGAGCCAGCGATCCAGCTTACAGATGGCACTGCATGTAAAGCCATTAGTGCCAATCTGCTGTGGCAAGCAGGTATTTATGCCAGCACATTGTAAGGCACTCAAGGAAGGAACAACGCCAGGCCACACACATGCACACACACATACACCCATGTGATAATGTTGACACTTGGAGTACACCCAGACCACTACAGTGGCTGTGTATCCGCGCACTGGGTTAGAGATGTGTATGATTAGTACCGGGGTGTATTAGACAGTGACGGCACACGCTCAAATAATGCTCTTATAGACCTTAATACGCTTATAAATGTTTAATCTCTTGCTTCGCTCTGGTGTAGGCGCTATAGGTAGAGAGATCAATTCAGACATCCTGCCTTGTTTTCCTCTCTATCAGGGCCCTGATTGTGCTTTAATGGAGAGAGAGAATGAGAGAGAGAGAGAGAGAGAGAGCTGTGGTGAGGGGGTGAGAAAACTGACTGTACCATTCAGGCCAGAACAGCTCCATCTGCCAGATCCAGCACAGTCCAAATTCAGACTCATTCAGTTGCAAATACTGTTGCCTGTGACTCACCCCACATGTTTGGGCCAAAGTCAGCTATATGATCTTTAACACACTTAGACGCACAAACCAGTAAGACTTCTAGGTGTGATGGTTTTGATGTTGTGTTTTTAGATATTTTAATCAGCAAAAATCTGAACACAAAGTGTGAAGACAAGTGCCAAGAGTCTTATCTGTGATGTCAAAGCTGCTAAATTGTTAATAGATTATTGGTCAGATCTGTAGAAAAGCACCTAATTGGTGACTATAAGTGGTTTCTCAGAAGCAGAGTATTTTAACATCTTTTTATGACAAAACAAACAATGACAAACATATAATGGGTTTTTAAATGGAAAAACAAGCAATCCAATAAAAAGCTGCTGCCCATCCTCTGTTGCTGGAGGAGCCTGGGAAATGTCTTTGTACTGTCACAGAGCTAGGTTTTTTGTAAATACTTGTTCAGGATCATAGGAGTTGCCAAAAAGAGCAAGAAAACAGAAGAGGAATTGTCTGAGTGTCTGACTAAACACTCTTTCTTTATCTCTCTCTACATGCACATGCATAGATGCACATGCTGACGCACCTACATGGTGCTGTGCTACTATATTTTCCCACACTGGAGTGTCTCCACCCCATAATAATTGTGAATTTAATTGAAGCTGTCACATGGTCTGTAATGGGGTTTCAAGTGATTGCAGAGGCAATGTGAAACACAGATTTTTCTTAAGGAGAAAAAGTGCCTCAGCAAAGCCAGAATTAAAAGAAAAAATACACCCAATACTGATTAGCTTTTCTTCTTCTTTTCTCCTCTTACGTTTAATATAAAATGAAACACCCTAACACCTGATGTGTGGAGAAAACATGACATGTATGAAGCTGTTTTTTCTTCTTGGTCAGGATTTTCTGTCTTGGCCCTTTCTCACCTTTTGAAAGGGTTTGTGTATGAGAGCTACCTGGCACATTGGTGATTGTGCATATCTAATTCTTCAGCGCAACAGGAAGCAGACCTAGGCTATCTTCATCATTAACACATCATTACCATCATTTTCTGCATGCATAATTCATAGTATAATGTGCCCGGATTACACAATTAACATTCAAGTTTTAACACTAACATAAAGCACACATTAGGAACATATACTTTTTTTTTTTACAGAATCAGTAAATAATATATTGATTATTCTGTGTCTGGTGTTGTTAATCATCAATCAGTGCCACAAACTGCCTTTTAGAATACAGTTTAAAGACTCCTCCAGCCCAAAGGCCTCAACACATACAAAAATAACCAGGTTATTGACTGACCGTTGTGTTATTGATAACTTTTGTGCATCTGTGGACTGCCTCTGGGTATGATGTGTGCACATGTGAAGATTGCAAAAATGCATGTAGGAAATTGTCATTGTGATGCAAGGAGGGGAAGGAGGTTGTCACAGGAAGTTTAAAGCTGGCGGACATGTTTTTCTTTCTCTAACAGAGCCTTTTCTCATTAGCTGCTCGTCAGTGGAATGAAATTAGTAGGGACATTTATGCAGCTGCAGAGGACTACTGTCGCTCTTTTATGTATAGCACAGCAAGATTTAAAAGAATTTAAATAAAAAAAAAAAAGATTTAATACAACTACTCCTTATGACTGATTTAGTCATTTGCACTTCAGTTTAAATTTAATTTTCTAGTTAGGAAGCTTCTTCTTCATCTTGATACTCAAACTGTGGCCATGACCAGATTGTCAGTAAACACAAGTTAAATCCTCCAAATTTTTTCAAGTAGTTGCATCCATTATCATCCATGCTGAAAGCCAGTGTAGGATCTCTGCATTGCTAAATCTCCTCCCTGCCACATAAGATATGAAGTACTGTCAGACAGACGGGCTGAAGAAGCAGAGGGACCGGAAACATCACTCTCCTGTGATGCTTGAGGATGCAAATTCATAGTGAACTTTGCAACATTTTTGCATGGTGAGCATGAAAAGAAAAAGCACAAAATAAGCAGTCCCGTTGAAGAAAAGTGCAGTTAGGATTTTTTGTTAATTTTATTTAAAGGTAAAAAAAAAGCAGTTTGAAAAGCATTTCTGTTAAGGAGATATATAATGCTTTTAAATCCTTCTTTTAAACATAGAAATCATTAATTTACTGTCTGTATAAAGTAGAACTGCAATGCTTTGGTCTGAATTCCTGCTTATTCTCGCTCCACACACACCTTATAACCCTGTTCTGAGGTGCGGCTTCAGAGCAACTCGTTTTGGTGCGACCTCTTTAAATGTGAATAAGGCATGTTAAGCCCCGCCCCCCTCCAGGTCACAGGAAGTTCAACTCTACCCTATTCTGCCATGTTTGTAGCTCGACAGCATCGACAATCTTCTAGCAGAGAAACATTTTATTGGTAAGTTAACTATAAATGTCAATATTACCTGGAAGTCCACAATCTTATTTGGCAGACCCACAGCAAATACTGTGATGTAAAAGATAAAAACATTATAGAGAATAGAGAAATACTAAAAAGTATGACCACAAAGACTATAAAAATATATGTGTAGCTTCAAGAAGGAATACATTTACATTTTCTGCATTGCTAAACACATAGAAGTGCACAAAAATACGGATTTAAGAGTTGAAAAAAGTGCATTTTGCTTGATATGTCCCGCTTAAGACATTTTGGGTTCATTTAAATTATGGTACATAATCTCCTCCACTGCTGCTTCATCCAGTAATATGAACCTACATCACACAGAGAGGATGTCAAATATAAAATCCCACTGAAATCTTTGGTTGTAGGACCATCTGTCATAGACAGAAACACAGTAGACCTACAGTTTTTTCTGTCACCAGATGAATCAAATTTCAGCTGCTTTGGGGAAAAGTAAAAATTCATCAAGCTGTTGATTCAGGCTGTTAGAATGGAAACGTGCAAAAACAAGCAGATGGTGTAGGTAGTGTCTGACAGTGGCATTGCTGGCTTGCATTGTGAGAGGATAGCATTGCATAAGTTACATACTGAAAATCTTCAGACATGTATAATTTTATCAATCTCTTGAGGTAAACACTTTGTTCAGCAGGATAATGAGACATCATTCTTAACATTTTACAGCAACCCTAAAAGCTAGACTGACAGACACGCTGTCTGATCTTTTTTGTGCTGAATGATGAATGAATCACAATGAAGATGAGTTAATCAGCCGCTGAAAAAGTGTTTTCTGCATGAATTGACACGTGCGTTTCCATTTGCGTGCTCCTAGATTTGCGCAAAACCTAAATATTGCAGTAGAAATCCACTAATGGAAATATTTACATTTTGAGAAAACAGTTATTGCAAAAAAGGTTTTTGCACTCTCAAGAGGTAGTTTTTCCAGACGATTTGATATAGATGTTTATTTCAAAAGGGAATTGGAAACACTTTACTTGCAATTACGCGTACTCATCACGTAATAGGTCCTGTGACTGGTTAAAATGGCTCGGCATGGAGTAAATAACCAGGAAATACAGGGTTTCAATGAGTTTTAAAAAGGTACATAAGAGATGGCATCAAAAACCTGTAGCAAATTTTTCTTAGCATGTAGAAAATCCCAAAATATGTTTTTTGATAAATTTGTGTGTGCCGTAATTCTCGTAAAATCACGTCCAGCTGATGAGATCTTTTGAGATTTGCGGCTGACGCGCTAAACGCTGTTCAATGGAAACACCTGCAAATTAAAATAACAGTTTGATCAAAACTTTACAAATATTGCTTTTATTTTGCAAAGAGTGGTAACAAAAATTCAGCTACATATCCTTAGTTTATAGAAAGGTTTCAAATAAAAAGAGAGTTTATTAAACAAAACATTTCAGTCACAATGCTTCATTATATTTATAAATACTAGAAACATATTTTCCTTTGGAGTTTTGTTTAAATAAAAGGTTTAAAATGTTGAAATAAAAACACAAATGCATCAACAAAATTTTTCTAGTTTTGTTCTACATTTCTGGAAAGCATAATTTGTTTTATGGAAATGAGGTTCTTATCAAAATATTAATGCAGCATATTATTTAAAATACCAATATAATAAAAGAGAAATGTGGTAAATAATGCATTTTCAAATCGATAATAAAAAAATTAAGACTGTTTTATTCACTACTATTGATCAGGAAGTGGGATGATGTAACTGTGACGAGCTGCTACACTGGAATACATTATCATTATTACATTATCTGCACACATAAAATTGATCAGTTTACGCTATTGAGCAGGTTTTTTTTATTATAAAATGTATAATCCATTTGCCTTGCATTTAAAGATGTATTTTCTTAAAACCGGTCATTTAATTTCTATAAAATGACTTATTAGAAAGCTGCTTTAGTGGAAGGTTGCCGTTTACTGACATGTATAGAAGATGTGGAAGCACATGTGTGTCTCGGATGACTAAAATCCACTGTGCATCTAAACACAAACCCATAGCATAACGCAAAAACCCTACAAATCCTGCTTCAAAGTTAAAAATAACACAAGTCAGATAAAAGAGTAGCTTATGGAAGTAGACGAAAGAGAAAGCTGCACAAACAAAAAGGAAAAAAAATGGAATAGGAGTGTGATGAAAGTGTGATGGAGCCAATAGGAGAGCCAAACTGACTGTAAACACGTATACACACACACGTCTTCTGACAAGCAACTCATCAATAATAATAAAATAAAAGGGAGAAAAAAAAGTCGCTTTGCAAGCATCTCTGTATTTTCCTGTACTTCCACTCTCCCTGTAGAAATCATTTAGCCTCTGGGTTCAAGCACAGCAGGGGTGAGACAGCAATTAGAGAGCGACTATGGCACAGAAAGAAGGATGGTGGAGGAGTAAGGAGGGGTGGGGATAACAAGGCTAAGGAGAGTGGAATTACTATGTTGGACATAGGAAGGGATGATGAGGATGAAAGGGGCTAAAGCATGAAAAGAGAACAGGGAGCCATGAAGAAAGATGAGGGACATCCTGTATAGTACAGAGATCAGTGGTAATGCTATATGGCTATACGGAATGTAGCAGGAGGGGGAAACTGCTGGGAAGTGAGGAAAGGTTAATGCCTTATACCTGCCAAAGAAAAAAGAAGAACATCTTTAAGACGGGTCTAGAGAGAAGAAGCAAAGGGCGGAAAAGATCAGACTTTTCTAAGGCTGACCTCGTAGCCCATCAAGGCTCCAAGCAAATCAGAAAATGACTTATCGGGCAGAGACTGGAGGGTGTAAAAGGCACAACCAGGAATCCAAGGCATCAGTTCTGGGATTGTGCAGGTCTTACAATGAAGCAAATTTTAGAAAGTACAGAAGAAAGAGAGAATCCAGAAAGCAGTTAAATACTGTTTTACTGCAAGCACCTGCGGAGGACATGTTTTAATGTGTCTCAGTACTGAGTGGGTGCAGGATCACACAGAGGAAGTAAAAGAATGGCTTAGAAAAAGGGCTACATTGGTAAAAGAGGAGGAAGAATAGAGGAGTAACCAGAGTCTATTAAACATGGAATTCAAAGAAGACATAACACATCTGATTCTCCTTTACTTCCATCTCCATTCTCTCTTTATAGTCCGTTTCATCTCAGGATCAGCAAAATCAGCAAAGCGAGTGTCAGAATTTAAAGCATCTTTCTTCTGGATAATAGGCCCTTTTTTTTATCTCTGACTGTACGTGAGCTTCTTGGAACACATCTGTACAATTTTTCAAGTTAATATAGGTCTACATTTGCAGATAACCCTGGAAATATGGGTTAAAAACTGAGTAACCCGAACAGCAAAAGGTGGTGTAATAATATAACATCATGCACAAATTGGTGTTGGAACTGGTTCATCGCCTCAGGCTTTAACCCTTCAAGGTTAGCTGTGTCAGTGGTGAGAAATACAGCTTTTAAGTGTTTAGTCAGTATGCAGTAATGCGATGAAGGGAATGTGTGAAGTGAGAAGGCTATAGGCACGAACTGGATTCATGATTATGCGTAGCCCTGTGTGAGCGCTGTCAACGTGACCTTGAGCTAATATTTATGCTTTGGCCTGGACCGTGCGCTCCACTTCTCCCTGTGGCCCTGGAGGAGCCTGTGAGTCAGGAAGCCGTAGGCGCCGGTGAGGGACGAGGGCAGAGGAGACAGAACAAGACGAGGTCACATGAAAGAGAAGGGGGGGAAAAGGCAGAAAAGGAGGCAAGATCTTCACTTGGTTATGAACCCATTTATTAAAAGGGATTTTATCTTATGACTAGAATTAAAGCAGACAGAATGACGGTCTGGATGCTGTATGATGCTGAACAAATTTGCTTTGTCAAGAGGGGCGTTTACTGGTTGTAGATTTTTTTTGTGTGTGTGTGTGAATGTGTATGTGTGTGTATATGTGTTCGGGGGGGTAGGCAAGTATGTAGGGACATTTAGGTATATGTGTGGGGGGAGATGGGTGGTGAGGTGCGTGTGGATGGTTGGGTATGGATATTTGTGTATGTGTGCGAGAGGATGGGTGGTGTGGTTTGTATGGATGAGGGTGACTCCCGGGGCGTGCGTCTGGTGCGCTGGGGTGTGGACTGACCTCAGAGGAGTGGCTGCCTGGGGGCTCTGGTCCCTTGCGGGCGTTAGTTGGCTCCTCTACCCATGGGGTGGGGTGGGTGCCTCTTTCTGGTGCTCAGGGCCCCGACCGGTGTTCGGCGGGGTCGGCAATTGCCGGCCTGGGCTCGCTGGGGCCCGTTCCCCCTAGCTGAGGGAAGTTCTGGCTGGGACCTCCCTCTGCTGCCTCCTGGGTGGATGCTGGGTTTGCCCCGGGATGGGGTGGCTGGGATCCTTGTTCGGGGCTGACTGCTGTTTATCCTGACTTGGGCGTTCCTAGCCTGCCTCTGACCTTTAGGTAGTGGGGGTCGTCTTAGCATGATCACCTTTCTGTGAGCACCTTTCACCCTGTATGTTGTGAGATTAATGAGTCTTTAATGTAAAAAGCATTTGCAGGATTGTAACAAATGGGAGCTTGAAAATTTAAAAATAGCAAAAACAAATTACAAAAAAGATCCATCCATCCATCCATCATCTACCGCTTGTCCCCAACGAGGTCGCGGGGGGGCTGGAGCCTATCCCAGCAATCAACGGGCGAGAGGCGGGGTACACCCTGGACGGGACGCCAGTCTAACAAAAAAGATAAAAAAGAAAAAAAAACATGGCTTTCCATCCTACCACAAACACCATTCCCCCCCCAGAGTACAATCACACACATAAAACATTTTAAATAAAATATATTTCAGCAAATGGATTAATTAGAAAACAACAGAATTGAATAAATCAGACCTTAAAACATTTACAGAAAATGCTACCAGGCCTGAACGTGTTATAATTATAAATATATCCATCCATCCATCCATCCATTTTTTGCTGCTTATCCGAGGTCGGGTCTCGGGGGCAGCAGCTCAAGGAGGGAAGCCCAGACTTCCCTCTCCCCAGCTACATTTACCAGCTCATCTGGGGGGGACCCCGGGGCGTTCCCCGGCCAGCTGTGAGACGTAATCAGTCCAGTGTGTCCTGGGTCTTCCCGTGGGCCTCCTCCAACAGGGACGTACCCGGAACACCTCACCAGGAGGCATCCTTACCAAATGCCCGAGCCACCTCATCTGGCTCCTCTCAATGTGGAGGAGCAGCGGCTCTACTCTACCCGGATGGCCGAGCTTCTCACCCTATCTATAAGGGAGACACCGACCACCCTGCGAAGAAAACTCATTTTGGCCGCTTGTACCCGGGATCTTGTTCTTTCGGTCACAATCCACAGCTCATGACCATAGGTGAGGATGGGGACATATAGAAACCGGTAAATCGAGAGCTTTGCCTTTCGGCTCAGCTCTTTCTTCACCACGACAGATCGGTGCATCTGCCAGTCGATCTCACGCTCCATTCCCCTCCCACGCGTGAAAAAGACCCCGAGATACTTAAACTCCTCCACTTGGGGAAGGATCCTATCCCCCACTCTTAGAGGGCACTCCACCCTTTT
>JBAMIG010000008.1:5231679-5248934 GCA_037177335.1 Kiunga ballochi
CTGTCCATAAAGGTTATGAACAGAATCGGTGATAAAGGGCAGCCTTGGTGGACTCCAACCCTCACAGGAAACGAATCGGAATATAAATATATATACTACTAAATATACTATGCATATAGTACTAAAATAAATTAAGAAATAATCAATTAAATACAACTGAGCTTAGTAGTGCATGTATGTTACATAAACATGGTGTGCATAGACTTAGATGTCATACCTGCATCTATTAATAAGAAGGACCAAAGCATATACTACATTGCCCAAAGCTGTGTGCAACATAACATAACGATAATGAGACCTCAGCTCCTGTGCCACCCCAGTGAGAGTAATGGCCTCAGTCTGACCACCCTTTTAAACATATCCTGACTCCACTACTGAGTAATAGAGCAGAGATAGACCAAATAAAATAAAGGAAGGAAGAAAGAAGGAAGTGGCAAAATAAAACCCTGCTGCCTTTGGGTTGGATTTTTACATGAGTTACATGCTGGAAATTAGGTGATTATCCTCTTCCTTCCTTCTCACCTTGTCACAGCATTTGAGATAATTGCAGAAAAACAGCATTGAACAATTATACTGTGAAATTAGCATTCACTGGCACATTTTCTGATCATGCAATCAAGCTCACATTTTCTTTTACATTATCTAAAAAAAGCTAAACTAATTATTTGAGATAAAATGTAATTTTGTTTTGCGAGAGTTTCACAAACTCTGATACTCCGATATTCTGCTACAACATCTAATTTACTTTTAAGTCCTATAAATGAACTCATATCAGCTAAACTGTCTTAATCTGCCCAATGTTTTGGAGAGTGAGCCAATCCCAGCTAATATAGGTGATGGGTGGCACACACCCAGGGCAGGCCACAAATCTACAATGTAGTTTATGCTTTGAGTGGCACAAAAACACAATAAACGTCAGTTTAACAAATGGTATGAATTGCATTGTCCTGTAAAAGATTGTGGGCGGCTGTCCTTATTGGTACATTCATAAAACATATGACAACTGTTAGCCAGAATGAAAGTGCAAATGGTGTAAAGTGTCAAGTTTCTGAAACCGACCATGTCAGCCAGTATGGTGGTCAATAAAACCATCACCAGATTTACTGCAATCATTTGTGTTGTCGCTGGGACATCGTGCATCAACCTTTTCACTTCAAATAATCCAAGCTGAAAGTAGTCATAGATATCTTAATCAAAAATACAATTAGAAGTTACTTTAAGGCTCTGAAAGATGCTTTTCTGGACAAGTTTAAGGTAATTGTTTAAATCACTGTTGAAGTGAATGAAGTCATAATGTAACTTGTGTCTAAAATACAACCTGCTGTGCTGCGAAGCTCCTTTAGTGAGCCATCCTCCTCAAAAGACAGTCTGTGATGGAGAGCTTCTGTTACAACTGGCTCTTTTTAAATAATCCATGCTCACAAGCTGTGTGGGAACTGATGGGATTCGCCACTTATTTTTATTAAATGCTTTTTAACGTTTCCGCTCCAGGCAACAACACTTGCGTCAGCCTCAAACATTCAGTATGTTATGGAGAGATCCAGGAGATGGACATGATGAAGCAGTGATACGGATGAGTTGCTTTAAACATTTACCATCAAACCTTGATATATCAACTTTACCGTGGCATTGAGGGAACTTTGTAAAGGCCAGTTATTTATTATTTACGCCACAAAAGTTTCTCACACGTGCTATCATCTACCTATTGTTGGTAGGGGTATGTTCACCTACGTGTCTTTACATATCATGATGGATGATGGAGCAGGGCTCTTCTGTTGGGAGATCGTGGACCAGAAAGGTACCACTGCTCATCTACTCATAAAATAGTAAATCAATAATTCAATACGAGCGACTGATCTATAAGCTGCCAGATTGAGACGTGTTGTGATACTTTCCGCGCTTATACTGTAGCTGAAGGCCAAACACACCTGCTTCTTTTAAAACGTATTTAAAGGAGAAGTTAACGGCTGAAAACTATAGTGTGTTGGTGATGTGCATACATAAATGAAATGCGCTGGTAAGAATGTTCTAAATACTTATTTTAGAAGATTATTAGCCTATTAATGATATCCAGATCAATACGGATCTATTCCTCCATTACTAACATTAATATTAATAAAAGTTCCAGGATAGAAAGGAAGTATTTCTTCCTCTGCGTGTCACATTCATATGAGAAGCTGCAGATACAGCAGTGCAGCTTAAACATGCAGTGATGGTGGAGATGTTTGAGCTCCACAAACAGCAACAATGTACAGTTTAATGTGTGTAAATGTCTGAGAATAAATCATAACACAAAGGATGATGAACTTTTGTGAGGTCACATAAAGAAGAGAGAAGGACAAGTTATACAGGATGGAGAAAGATGTTTTTATCAATGTATGTTTTATATATGCATATTTGGTAAGTATGATAGTCTTGTGCTCTTCTACGCACCTAGTTGGGCTTGTTCTGTCTCTCTACTCATGGACCTTCTTCTTAAAGCTTGTGAAAGCTTCCAAGGGGGTCAGATTCACACATGGTTAATAGCTTGAGCGTATATCAAATGCTGAAAAACCTGTAAATATGTGGGTGTGAATAATAAATAAATGAAATGAATGAATGAATAAGCTTGTTTTTTATGTGCATAATGCACATTATCATAATGAACATAATCTCTGCATCAGCTCACTGAAAATAATAGGTTCTACTGTATAGAAGCACTGATCCACTGCAATTCTGACAACACATATCCATCATATTCCAACAATTGCCAGACAATTTCCATGTGTCTTTAAGTTTTTTTTAGGTCTCAGAGCTCGATTACTGGAAAATGTTAATAGTTAACGAAAGTTTTGAAACCATACACCAGTTATATGTACTTACTTTTGTCTGGACCATAAACCCACATTGTTACTAGTGATTATGAATAAAAAAGAACACAAAGAAAGACAAGTTTCCTGCTTTAGTCCCTGTAGAAACAGTGCTGGAAACCTGCAGGTTTTTTAATCCCGCTTCACAGGCTATGGGCCTTATTTCATAAAATTTTGCGTCAAATCACAACTAAAATTTAACTTATGCAAAACCAACAAACAAACAAAAAAACCTTTCTGTGCCAAAGTAAAAGTCTGATTTAAAAAAAACTGTGTGGCAGTGTTTTAGCAGGTTGGTGGATCTAACACTGGATCCAGTTCAGTACATAGATGTGAGAGAACAGCTCTCGGAAAACTAAATCTGCTTATCAGCCAGTCATTATGATGGGCCAGGAAATCTTTATGGTCTTTTAACAATCTCTCCATCCTGTTCCTAATGTTAGCATTGTCTTTAAGTAGTACAAGTTCATCTGTTGTGAAGCATTACACAACGGTAAGTACCCTGCAATATTTATATGCTTACTCAGTATTCACAGTTAATGTACCAATAAGCATCATAGTGACGTTTTATATAGAATCAACATATTGAATTCAGATGCTTCAATACGTTTCTATAAAAAACTTGCTCAGTTTTTAATCATGTCTATAATGATCCAAGTTTTTGATTGTGATACAAAGTCATGATAACAAATGTGAATAATAATAAACACAGTTTAATGTGACTTAAATGTGTTATCTTATCAGCTGTGCCGGCAGTTTTTTCTCTCCAAAGGCAAGATCCAAATCGGTGCAACGTACTCTTCTCTGTCAGGTTTATTTTTATAAATCCCAAACTTTACTTATGCAATTTTCAGGCCTGTTTTGTGCGTAAGGCCCCTGGTAATGGACAGAGAGCTTGTCTTTAGCTATCAGCTTTGACAGGATGCCTGCTTTTGTTTTTATCTCCATCAAAATCAAGCTTGGTTGATCTGGTAACCACGGAGGAACACATAAACTACACAACTCTTTTTTATTTTAAAATTAAACATCCCAAAAAAAAAAAATTAATTAATTTAGATTAATGCCATATAACACTGTTAGTTATGTGTGTAAAACATCTTAAAGATGGTTTTCTTCTTATTCACCTTCCTACTGTTTGAATCCATAAAACGCCACTAATGGAGCTTGACTGCAGTTTCTTTTATATTCATTTAAGTGATACAGTTATCATGTTTTAAATGTTGCATCTTATTTAAAAAACACACACAAGCAACCACTTTGCTGAGCTAATTTGTTTGGCATTTACCTGGTCCTTCTGCTTTTAAAGATGGGCGACACCCTTAAAAGATGGAAGTGTTTGCAGGTACGCTAAGGTCTCTGTGTTTACTGAGTGTAAACGATGGATTTGTTTTGTCCTTCTTTGGAGGACTGTTTCTAATTAACACTGAACGCAAAGTCAAGCTGAGGACGATGACATATTGGATAGCCTGAGACGTCAATCTCATGATGGCCCAAGTTTATTGATCAGAAGATCAATAAAGAGTTTTTGTTTGTTCCTTTAGGATATTTTACATAAGTACATGGCAACCCATTTGGTTTTCTTTGGCAAGGTAACATTCCTTAAAGTGGCCAAGCTCACTTTGAAATTTCTATAATTTTGAGCTTGAAACTTAAGTTTGTTGTTCATTTTTTTGGTTGTTTATTCTTAGTAAATAAAAAGCACATAATGTACTGCTGGTGTGTGAGCAGTGGAAACGACGTGAAAAGGGACAAAGCCCTGTTGCTGAGGTGAGGAGGGGCACGGTAGGGCCTTGTCAGAAGAGGAAACACTGAACATATGAAAAGCAGGAGCCGAGTAAAGCGAACTTGGGAAGAACGAGTTGGGAAGGGGGTGGAAGAGGTGAAAGAGGAAGATGAGTGTAGAAGAGGTGCAGAGGAGTGAGCAGTAAGGGAAAAGAGAGGAGAGATCTTTCTGACAGACTCACCAAGGTTCATATTTTAATGTAACCTGAGACTAATGACAGGGCACCCATGCTGTAATAACTTCACAGCAGTGACACTGATGAAGCAGACAGGACTGTGCATAGATTCTGTTTTATGATGCAACAACATTACCATGCAAAGATAATTTACACAGTACTATGCATCCATCTTCAGGCCCACTCTTCATCTTTTATTATTTGTGTTTACCAGGGGGCAGACTGTCACGTAATCTTTTGAGCTTTTATTTATTTATTTTTTAACATTATAAACAGTAAAAGTCAAGTGATAAACAATACTTTCTACACAACAGACATCTTGGCAAAGAAACTATTTTGAATTGCAACTTTAGGCACTTTTTTACAAGCAGCCAGGTGCGAAAAATATCATTTGTTTTTCTTTTGACCATTCCATTTGCAAAAAATGCTAATGATTGCACAGTTTGACAGAAAAAATGGTATTTTTATACTAGGAAGGTTATTCTCCAAGAGCTGTTACTCAGAAACTTGGCATATCTCTGCACGCTGTTCAGTGTGTCCTTAAAAGGTTGAGAAAATGGGACAAATGAAGGACAAAAGTAGTGTCAGGCCACAAGAAAAGATACAGCAGATCTGCACTCTCTAAAAGTGATGTCATTTACAAATATGTACAAATCCAGAAAAATGCAGGACCTGGACTTTCATTTGATCCATCTACTGTTCACTGAATCCTCAACAATAATGGTCTGGATGGAGGGTGGCTGTCAAGTCATCATCTTAAGGAAGAGAAAAAGCTAAATGTTACAAATACTAGACCAGGGGCCAATGGCATCAGGTTGGATGAATTCTCCCCACAGGCCAATCCTCATCATTGCTGAAGCCATATGACAGGAAATGGAAGAAAAGGCAGAAAAAGAACAAACTTGGGAATCATTGAAGAAGTTTGAAGAGATATTCTTTAAGATGACTTTAAAGAAGTTACATATTATCTCAAATGCTTCATACTGTGTTAAATACAAAGTTGTAAGTAACAAATATTGATTTACAAGCTGCTTTTGCCTAATGTTTCCTTTCCATTTATATGAGCTCATGTTTCAGTAAATAGCTGAAATTACTTACTGGTCTCCTGATATTGTATAAAGAGATGAAGAGATTTTACACAAGACTATACTGTAATACTACAGCACAAGCTGTATATATTTAAAACTTTACAATCTGTTTTAAATTGGGTTTGCAATGTTCTTAATGTAGGATAAAGACAGGATGGATCGTGTTTGTGTCAATTTCTGAAACTTGCAGCTGATATTGTGTTATTTCCAGTCTGTGTGCATATTCCTGTTTACATGAAGCTGACAGGAGTAGCACATGGTGTGATGTTTACTGAAGCCCATCGGATAGAAGTCAGTCAGAGCAGGTTCTTTGATTTTCAGCAAGCTGACTTGACTATGTTTGCACCCCTAAATACATTGAGTTGCGGAGTGATGGCTGATCAGCTTGTTGTGTTAACAAAATGCTGAACATGTGTGCTGTGAGCATACAGGCTTAGTTTTCATATTTATTTTATATCAGCAATAATCACAATAGTGAGTGTTCAGGCATTAAGCTATATACATTTAAATATAAAATATAGGTAAAACTGTACAACATTAACTGCATGTTGGAGCTTCATGAAATGGCTCATGCCTGTTGGTTCTTTTGTTTCACTTGACAGATTTTTTGGGGGATTTTGAAACGTGAAACTGTTCACACAAGAGTTTATGAACAAATTATTAGACATTCAAAACTCTAATAAGGAAGCAACAATGTTGTAAACGCCACAGACCATCATACATGAGAACCAAGTCAGTTATTTGTGTCATTATTGTTAAAAAACCTCTTCTACTTTAACTTTCCTTACTTTTACAGCTGGATAGGGTTAGGAATAAGGAAAAGTTAGCTTCATATCATGTAGAAAGTGATGTATTCTACGTTCTGTGCCACTATTATTAGATGTGGACACAAGCTCCTGTCACACATTTTATAGTGAGAGCGAATGAAACAAACTCACATCAGTTTTTTCTCACTGTCAATGCTAAAAACATTGAGATGAGATAATAAATAGAGTTTGAATATCTCTCATTGTGGAAGCCTTTTCAGCACTCACACATGAACAACATGTCTTTTTTTTCCCAATGACAACGGCTATTCCCCGTAGCCGTGGCATGCGGTGGCATATATGTGGGCGATTTGCCCTTTAAATGTACAGCAATGAGTTAGGCCTCCAGTGGCCTTTTCCAAGCTTGCCTCACTTGGCTAAAAATATGATTTGAAGTGGAGCAATAAAACACAAACAATCAACTGACTAGCAGCCACGCATACACATACGCCATACATCAGCTGATTATGATAATCAAAAGTCTGATTTGCATACTCTGAGGCAAAAAGCACAGTTTTGTCCTGAATTATGTATTGCAGAGGAAGAGATCAGTGGCGGGATGCATTGAGCAGCTTATGGTGCTAAAGGATAAGTCTAATAATGATAAATAATGAATGCTCTATTAGGAAGTGTGCTAGTGGGAGGAAGTGTGCGAGTATGACAAGGAGACGTTCTCTGAACGTATGTGTGTGTGTTGATGGGGAGGCCACACAGAATGCCCTCCAGAGACAGACGGAATTAGATCAAACAAGGACAAGGCTGCATGTCCGCGCCACAACTAAATTAAAGAGGCAATCTGCGGTGACCAATCTTCAATGCTGAATGAACGGCGGATCAATACTAAACAATTAACTGCTGCTTCTCACGACGTATGTAAACCGCACAAGACAAACAGATGGGGGAGTGAGAAGAGACTGTTTTCAATACCATTTGACATTTTACTGCAGGCGTAGAACAAAAGGGACCCCCTCCACACACACACACACACACACACACACACACACACACACAGCTCCTTGCACTCGTTGTAAAATGGGCTTGATTGAAAGTTCAGACAGAATTTAAAACCTGCCTGTCTTCTGAAGTCACAAGTGCTCCTCAGAGGCTGGCAGTTTTCTGCTTCTCTTTCAGCGTGGACTGGATGTTCAAGTGCCTCATGAAAACTGAATGGTGTGTTTTTTATTGATTAAAGTCGATCCATGTGTGTGTGTGGAGTCTGTGTGAAGCTATTTGCATACTTTTTATGTTGTGTACAGGGTTGTAATGGTTTGCCGTTGCCCAACGAAAGGAATTTTCTCATTTTTACTTAGATTTTTAGTTTTAAAACCACACTGTTCAGTGTTTGGCAGGTTTACTCACTTTGGTACCACCATGCAAAAACCTAACCAGTCCTTTTCGCATTGTGTCTCATCTGTAAGCTTACCCTAGCCAGTCAATCTCAGTCCATTGGTGGATATTTTCATGCACTTGGTCTTTTTATTTCCTCTCCTTTATTGGCATTTTCTTGCTGGGTCAAGGATGATAAATTGATAATGATAAATGATAGTGTCTTGATGTCCAGTTGTGACACAGTGTTGTAGTGCAGAACACAGCTGTCATGTGACCCTGCATGCTGGAAAATGTTATTGTGAATTTAGGTTTCTGAGCCACATATGTAAACTTCAAGTTCATTCATTTTTTATGCCGCTTAAGGTCGCAGTGAAGCAGGAACCTATCCAGTTAATGGACGAGACGTGCCACGTCGCAGTGTTACACTGTTAGTTTAGTTAATCTGTTTACAAGAGTTATGGATAATTTAAAGGTAACTCTCTCTCTCATTCTCTCTCTCTCTCTAACTATATTTGCCTTTGTTTTCATTTTTAAACATGACACTCGTACAGTAAATCACTGGACAAATTAGAGTGCAAACAGATTGCTTATCTGTTTTTTGATGATATGTGGTCAATTGGGCATTATTGAGTGATTATTATGAGTGTATTCATGCACAATTCTGTTTCTGAAATCATGTACTTGGTTGTTTAGTTGTGAGAAACTGACATATCTGACATTTTATATGATGTAATCTATTGTTGTGAGATTTATCTGATTTGTTGTAACCTCATTTAACCAGGACAAACATAACCTGACATAATTCAACTCTTTATCTTTTATAATCTGGTTTAGTTTTTGTTATAATGCTATTCATATTATAGCTCTGATTTAAGTGGAATTGTGTCTTATTGAGGTGATTTTAATGCATTAAGTAAATAGGAACCGAATATTTTTTTCTACTTTACTTCCAAGCAGTCTTTGAAACTATATTTGGGTCTTTCACTGTGATTTTGAGGCTTTGTTGCTTTTCAATGCATTTTCAGTCTAACTGTTGTACCCGACCATACAGCAAAATGTAGTTTTAAATACCACTTTACGCTGAGCTATGAGACATTCAGACTTACAAATAACTCACCTAATCAGTGTTGAGTCAACCCGTTTCAGGTGCAGCAGCTTGAAAAAGAATCAGTGGGGTTTCCAGCAAACTGTCACCAAGACATACATTTAGCTTTAGTGTATGTTGGTGAGGAATTTGTAAATGTATATTACTTTAAAATGTTGTAAGCATTTTGGAAATATACACAGCAAGAAATCCCTCAAACATTCCGCAACTAGTAACATTTTCTTTTATTTATCTGCAAAAATTCACTGATGTTTAAAAATATCACCTGATATATGGCGGCTGTGGCACATGGAGTTGAGCGGGTCATTTCCTAACCAGCAAGTTGTTGGTTCAAATCCTGGCTCTGGCAGTGACAGTGTCCCCCAGTTTCCCCCAGTGCTGGTCAGCAGTGTGTAAGTGTGTGAGCACACGGATGAATGGCTGAATAGTGTCAAAATGATTTGAGTGCACAGATGTGTAGAAAAGTGCTGCACAAGTACAAAACCATTTACCAAATATAACAGAATGATATGAGTTATCTTGTTCTCACATTTAGACCTAATCTGTACAAAACAATGAAATGTGTCATTGACCAATTCATAAAAATCCTTTTTGCTGTAGTTATTTTATGTTTTGGCCATATAGATGGTATGCATTTAGTGTTTTACAGTGTTTTTATCTATTTTCTAGACATTTTTTCTGAGATGGGAGCAAGACCAGACACACCGGATGGCAGCCGAGCTGATCTTAGCCAATCCACAGACGTGTTGACTTTAATCATTTGTCTCTGTGTAGATTTTGGATTAAGCTTGTGCTCCATTACCCTGCTCCTCACTACTTGGCCTGCTTTCAACTGCTTCTTCTGTCTGTAGGTCAGGCACAATCGGCACTCAGAGGCACACACTGGCACACACAGGCGACATGGACAATCATCCACCAGACACACACACACACACACACACACACACACACACACACACACACACACACACACACACACACACACACACACACATATATTCTTAGTCACGCTCTGGCTTCTCGTCTATTCCGTGTTAAAGATCTTCCAAGTGGAGGCTCTGCCATGCCAGAAGGGAACTCGGAGTCATTACACCACTTTCTTTAAAGTAATTGAGTCTCCCTCACTCACAAAGACCAACACATACTCACCTGGAAAGACTTTGGTAATAATGTCTACATATCGTACCTACAAACTACTACAATGTCTACCATGACACACATGCACAGAGATAAGCACATACCGAAATTATACATACACCCTTAAGCTAACCTAACGATATGATAGTGTTAGTTAAGCTGGCCACAAGGCATGGATAAATTTCAGACAGGTTCTTTGAACCCATACAGGCTCTATCCCAAATGAATTTCCTTGCCCTTTTCCCTGATAGGCCTCTTTTTTTCTGATATTGCTCTGAATTGGTGGGCCTGTTCCAAATCGATTGGCTGACCCTCGCTTCTCTGCGCCGCTTGACACTCCTTGGCTGATATGACAGAGCTGGCTCACTCCTGTCCCGCAGCTTTACATCCACCCAGCCTAGCTTGGGGTTGTTCCGTCGGCCTCTGGCTCTTTTGAAGTCACCAAAGAGAAGATGAAAAGCTTCCCCTCGTCCATGGGCTTGCACAGAAGATTGGGAGATATCCTAACACCTGCCTGGATGCCCTTGCAAACTTTCCCTGATGTGTTTGGGGAAATGAACCCCGTTGCCAATCACAGGGCTCAGCGGTGCCTTGCATTGAAGCTTTAAGCCCACTGGCAATTCACGTGAACTGCCGGATGATTTTCAGCACCGTTATTTTTTTCCCACAAGTGTAACCTCATCTCCGTTTTACACACACGCCTACACAGGCTGAATTTGTAGGGAAAACATCCACATTCATTAAGCTAATGCACAACTGTGGAAAAAAAAAACACATTTTCTTGGTGTTTTCATGATTGATTATGCTGCATAAATGTAAAATTGTGTGTATGGGATATTAGTTATTTAAGTGATTTAGAGGTTGGCAGAGAGTACTTTTCCTCCTCGTTTCATGATTTATGGTTATTGCAAAAATGTGAAATTGAGTATATGAGTATAAGCATATTACCTCATGATAATATAAATAATTGAAAGGATTAAGGACTCTGGAGATGC
This sequence comes from Kiunga ballochi, assembly GCA_037177335.1. Classification (NCBI taxonomy): domain Eukaryota; kingdom Metazoa; phylum Chordata; class Actinopteri; order Atheriniformes; family Pseudomugilidae; genus Kiunga; species Kiunga ballochi. The sequence goes on from JBAMIG010000008.1 coordinate 5,242,947, forward strand.
TTGATGTTTTATACACAACATCATCAAAGAAAATGGAAAAGGCATCGTATCACTGATAAATCATTCTCCAAGCAGAGGTGACACGTCACTAAATTTGGCTTTTGAGATGTAACGTTATTCAGCAGAAGCAGATGGGGCGCATGCTGACAACTAGTTTGTTATAGTTAATAATGTTTTCTTATGTTTACATCCTAAAAGATAATTGAAAGACTACAAAGCTTCCCCACTTCTCTTGCCATAAAACATCTACTGGCATCATATCTGTTCAACTGCATTTCCTTATTATGTATTTCTATTAATCCAAGAGGAACAGATAAGGGTGAGAGGTCAGCCTTAAATGAGTTTGGTTTCCTTAGGCTGGGCTCTTTTGCTTCAAAAAGACTCTTAGTGGTGCTTTCAATCAGCGCTGCCACCGCTCACTGTGGTAATGATGGCCGGGGCTTCATTAAGAAGCTCGTTAAGACCCCTCGTTAAGCTGCAGGGCCGTTAAGACTTTGATTGTTAATGGCTCTTCGTTAGGGAGGAAGAGGAACAGGGCTCCTGTGGTGGTCCTGACCAGTTGGATGTTTTGGTCAATTGGCCCCAGTTGGCCTCCTCTAAAGATGAGAGGAAGTCCAAACTCATCTCAAGTCAAAAAATGTCTTTAAAAGGGAGAAATTCTCACCTTGTTAGAATCTTATACCTGTGAAATGGCACAGGTGTGCTACTGATGGATGAGTGGACGTAAGAGAGCAAACAAACCTCTATTCATACCCATCACAACAATTGTTGACTGTGAGCATTTATTCGTTTTGGTTCAGTGGTGCTTCACACCATTTCTGAGTCATTTTCAAATCCAGTGAAATTGAAGCATGCACCATTTTTTGCAACATTGCCTCTGACAGGGTTGAAAAATGAAAAATGCCACAACTCCAGCTTGTAGCTGGGCAGGGTAGCCCAGCCCAAATGTTTACTGGATATTTCTGGATCTATACGAATAAAATGTTTTGAACCAGTGTGTTGTTCTGGTGTGGTATTGGCTGAGCAGTAAATATATAAATAAACCCATGTATATGCTGATAATGTGGCTCAAAAGCAGATGGACTCCCTGCACCAGGCTCCAAAAGGGAGGTGAGATCACCTCACTTCAATTTAAGTCGGCGTGATTTATATAGCACCATACAGAATCACACAAAACTACCATGTTGCCCTCGGTGTTACTTATGCACAGATTCAGCAGAACTGCTTCAACAAGTAGGATCGGAATAATTTGATTGGATGTGTTAGCAATCATTGCATTGACAGTCTATAGGTATTAAAGCACAGGGAGTTTTCTCATGTATGCTCTACATTAAACATGCATACACATATGAAACAATATATATGTATGTTTGTGTCCTTCACATGTGTTTTATTTAGTTTTCATAGCAGGCGTTTAGCCTGTCACATAGCTGCGTAGTCTCTTTTGTCTTGCTTTGAGTATGCAAATTAAATTACGTAAATGATCTCTTCCACTGTTGCTACGTTTGCTATAGTATATTTCTTTCAAAACTGATTTCTCAACTCTGAGCTTCTCTAAACTCAGAGCATGAGTCAGACAGTGGTATGCAGGCAGTGCTTTTTTCAGATGTTCCTATTTATGTAAAAATAATAATAAAAGAGGCCTTTAGGTGTTTACTGTCATATGTAACTGTTAGACAGGAAACATACCCCAGGATAACAATGTATATATATTTTTAAAAGAATAAGGCAAGTCACATAGGTCAGCTAAAGTGTCAATGAGAGAGGTTCACTAGCATTCTGTCATAACTCAGCAAGTCTTACAGTTATTTGTTGGTTCTGTGTTGTTCCTGATGTGACTTGTGAATATTTCTCCTGTAGAAGGAGGCTCATGTACAAAATGGTTTAAACTCAACTAAAATAATGAGAGGTTATGATACAGTCACTATCTTTATCTGAAGGTGGTTATCAGTCTGCCTGCTTCTGGCTGAAAACATGACCACTCCACTGCTGTACTTGCAGTTGGTATGATGATTTTCTCCTTTGCTCCGACACATTTTGTTTTTGTTCTCTCCAAAAGTAGCCACATCTCCACTGGGGTCAAATTTGTTCAAAGGCCATTCTTGCAGAAGTCTTGTTACTTCAGATGCCTCTTTAGAAACCCTAGATGTGCTGCCATGTCCCTTTTTTGAGGGGAGAAACTTTCTCCTTTGAAGCCACACAGTCATTTTTTTTAGCTGTCATAAACTTTAACATCTAACATGCTTCCTGAATATTTCACTGTTTACAAAAAAATGTAAAACCTAAGGAAGCTATGCTCTCCTTTTCATTTACTCCAGTGATCTATTAAAATTCCCAATCTTAATTTATATAATATATCAAAGGCATGACCTATTTTCAATGTTAGAAGTATAAAAACGTCAGTAGAGCATTTGAAAGCATCATTGCATCATCAGTTAATGCATGGCTCAACACAGTCTATGGTACACTGTGAGCAGAGGAGACTGGTTCCCTTTTTATGCTCTCACATAAGATCCACAGGGCCGCTAATGGAGCACGACATGAAAGTAAGGGTTTTTGGCTACACTTTGATTAAAATGTAAATACTTTTAAGAAGTACAAGAATAAAGGGATTATGTTAGCTTCAGCAGTCATTATAAAGGTTTTACTGCATGTTGTCATTCTGTTTTTAAGCTATGGAGCCTAAACACAATGCTACTCCTGCAAACATGTTTTGTAAAGCTATAAAATAGCACTTTTTCTGTTGTTATTTAAAGACTTAATAGCGTAACAAGACAGAATTAGTTTGTGTCTGTGTTTTATGAGCTTCTGTGTTTGACATTAGAGCAGAAAGGCTATCTGTGAGTCTATGTTGTCACATTTGAGTCCCTATATTAAAACAATTTAGACTATTCCTGATTTAGCAAAGTAACTGCAAAATATTTCTTTGACACCCAAATGGCCTTTAGTTTCTCTTCCAGTGAAGGAATTACACAGTTTCATGCAATAAAACGTCCCACATATGAATTTCTATATGCTAGTAAAAAGCTGCATGGTGGTGCTTTAGCATCCAGTCATTCTGCTTTACACATTTTACTCATTACTTTGTTTACTTTACTCATTACATGTTGTTTGCAGCATAACTAAAGAAATCTACAGAAACATTTTCTTTTTCTGAAAAGGCTCCAGAACAGCCAGTGCCCTGGTCGTAGGTTGTGCATGCAGCTCACATAGGCCTCTTTATTGCTGCTGGTGAATGCTCTTGAATTTCCATTTAGCATTTTGATATGACTGAAAGAAACCCCTTAAAGTAAGTTTTTCTTGAAATTTGGAATTTTTTTCCTCATTTTTTCAAAGCAGTTTCTTTTGGCTTTCAGCTGGCATTTGAGACTGACAGCTTCTTTTCCTAGCTACAAACAACCTTGTCAACATCCATTTGCCCCCCAGGAAGCTGGCATATCCATGCCATTTCCCCCCATGAAAAATGGCAATCCTCAAAGTAAATGAACATTTCGATTCACAGTTTCCATTCTTATTTCATTTAGAAAATGTGCTTAGCTGTTGCCATGCAACAATGCCTTCCTCAGCTAAACCATCATCCTCATCCCCGTCTGCCTCCCCCATGTCGTCTCTTCCTCTAAAGTCACAATGTCACACTTTCCTGTGAGTGGCTCCTAATTTAGCCTTCGCTTTTTTGGTCACAGTTGCTATTCGATCCACGTAGATGTGTGGTAATGAGATTGAATCTTGATGCGCACGCCGTATCCCGCTGAGTTGACTCTTGTCGGGGGCTGACGACGGTGTGGAGCCTTCCCTGATATTACCTTTCTCTGCATGAAAGGATGCAGGTCGCTCTGTTGTTCTGCCATCCTGCCAGGTGCTGATCCAATAAAACACAACAAAGAGCTGTGATCGATACCAAATGTCCACCTTCCATACAAGCCTCAACTTCTACTCATATACACCTGTTATGTTGGGAATAATTGATTGGCGTAGTGTTCATCATTCCTTTTATTTGATGCTTTTATTGAATCACATCAGACAGTCTACAGCGGCTGGGAACTGAATGGGATTTCACTCTGAGCAGAAGAGTGTGTGTTGTGGACATCTTTTAAGGTGATCCCTGTTCATAACTGTACATACAGGGCAGCAGACATTGAATGATGAAACACAGTACAATGAAAAAAATGTGACAGGAAGTGTGTGTGAGAGTGAGTATTGTACAGACTTCTTTTGTCTGCATCTCCGTAAATGCATTATACCTTAGAGGCATGCAAGAGATAATCTGCTTGTTTTGTCTTTTACTGCCTGTCTGGAAAAAAGACAACCTTAATTTTTAACTGCTGTTTACGCTTGTCTTTCTTTCCCCTCCTTACATTGTTCTTCATCCAAATCTTTCACATTTGTTTCCATATACAATCATTCCCTCCTTTGTTGCTCCATTTGGCATGCCATCTTTCCATTTTTTCTTCCTTTCTCTTTCATTCTTCTCCCGCCTAGCTCCACACAGACATGGACAGGAACGATGGCCGAACTAAGTATGTCCTGCGTGGCGAGGGGGCAGGCTCGGTCTTTGTGATCGATGAAAAAACGGGTAACATCCATGTCACCAAACCTCTGGACCGTGAAGAGAAGGATGAGTATCGTCTCATTGCCACGGCCACCGACAGGCAGACTGACCGTCCCCTGGAGCCTTCATCACAGTTCATAATTCGGGTGCAGGACATCAACGACAACCCTCCTGTTTTTGACGAAGGCCCCTACAGTGCCAACGTGCCTGAAATGGCAAATATAGGTATTGGAAGTGGGGTGGGGAGTAAATAAAAAATTAACCATCATAAAAATATGGAGAGTTAGCAAAATGTTTAAATATGATACATTTTTAAATATATGATGTGCTAAATTTAAATAAATACATTAAAATGTTTGTTTCCCAGCAGTGCCTGCTCTTTAAGGCAAGATTCACAGAGAACACACTTGATGGGCATTCCTGACATTTGGACCTGTCGCAACAATCCGTCTGGATTTATTAGCTGGAGACAGAACTGACACTTAAAAGTTTAAACTTTTTCAACCTTTTAATTTAAATTAACATAATAAATTGAATCAATGGACCCATGGTTTCCACCTTTGCATGCCTTAGTGTTCAGCTACCCACTATTTACCCTTTTAGCAGGCTAGCTATCAGCAGAAACATAGCTGTACAAACACCATACTTCAGGTCATACCTGTAGATTAGCACAGAGCAAACATGCTAAAAAGGGCCACCAAACAAACAAGTTTCCCTGATTTGTGAGGATTGATTTGTTTGTTGTTACAACCACACACAGACAGCTAGCCAATTCCTTAGCCTAACAGACGTGTTATGTGTCTGTAAACAACAAAAATCCCCCCAAAGTTCTTCATTTTTCACAGTTTTTTTCATCATGAATATTAATAATATCACTGGTTCTCAACCAGAATAATAATAAAAACAAAAACATGGTAACATTGTATGTTGGCTTTAAATAGAATAAGTGTGTAAGTGCACCTTACCTTTTACACAGAAATGCAATAAAATTACTTTGCAGAAGGGAAACCATTAAAACCTGCAGAAACTGGCCCTTAAAGACCAGGAATGAGAATCCCTGCTATAATCTTTGTTCAGCTGTGAATATTTTTTACTTTGCAAGGAAAATAAGGTTATAAAGCGCTTTTATAAGTTTCTCATTATTATTTGATTATTTTTACACCCAGTGGTGACTCACTATTTCCAAATATTCTCCCCCAGTCTTAATACTCACAAACAGTAGTGTATATATCATACTAATACCTGATGACTTCCAGGAAATTCAAGGTTACTGTGTAAAATAAAATGAAACTACAGGGTAACAAGTAAAACCAGAGATGTATGAAAGATATAAAAACAGCAATAAGGAGTAACAGTGAGACGCAATCTTTCCAGTTCAGTAACTATAGGGAATATGATACTATGGCGTGTTTTAGATTGGATTTAAAGGAGGCGAGTGA
>JBAMIG010000008.1:5249034-5280564 GCA_037177335.1 Kiunga ballochi
CCATTGAAATGACTGAGAAAATAAAACGTAGCCATTCTACAATTTTAGAGGCGTTTTTGTGAAATTGCTACGTTTTTTCCTGTGGACAAACGTAGGTATTACACAATTTAGTGTGAGACTGGGTTGGAAAGATATAAAAACAGCAATAAGGAGTAACAGTGAGACACAATCTTTCCAGTTCAGTAACTATAGGGAATATGATACTATGGCGTGTTTTAGATTGGATTTAAAGGAGGCGAGTGAACCAGACTTAAATACTCAGTGGTAGAGAATCCCAAAGACAAGGGGTCAAGTGGCAGGAGGCTCTCAACACCTTGGTTAATCAGCGGGCAGGTGGAGTGGCGAGTTTAATAGAGAATAGACTATCTAAACCTACTGGAGCTGCTATTCTTATTTGGTTCTGGTTCTAGAGGGCTTTAACCTACAGGTTTAAGATGTTCCTGCTTTATACACACTAGAGCCAGATGAATTGATCATTAACAGACAAGTGCTGAACTGATTACAAGTTGTTGTTTGATCTATGTTTGTTGGAGCAGTGAATTACCTAAACCTTGCAGGATGACGAGGACACACACTGGGTGTCCCAGGCCTACAGCTGTACACAGGCATATTACAGGGGTTCCCTGGGTAACTTGTTGGACCGAGGTCCTGTGTGAAGAATCTTTCATGTCCTTTTTCCACTGTGATTAAATAATGAGCACAAAATGAAATGATAAACAATCTCACTGACAGGGATAAGAACGTACTTTGACATAGAACGCTGTTCGAGTTTCATTCTGTACGACAGAAATAAGGCTGTAGCATTTTATTAGTTTACTGTTTAATCAAAATAAAGTACCAGCCAGTGACTGCTGTCAAGCCCGAACATGATGGATGTTCCTCTTGAGCACTGCTAGACAGTATATTATATTATTTCTATCTGAGAGGGACTGAGTCGTGTGACAGCATTTCATTCAACAGCTCTAGTGTCATACTGCACTGAAACATTCACAGAGACCGGAAGCTTTAAAGCAAGGAAAAAGCACAAAACATTTATTAATGGCAGCAAATTAAACAGATGATTACATCAACTTGGATGTTCTGTGACGTTCGCTGTAAAGTATTAACACCTATGATAAAAACACGAGACAATATGTTCATATTTGAAGAAAACACATAATGTTGACATAAATGTCTTTAATATTCTTACAACAGGTTTCTTTTCTCAAATCACCATCATTTGAAAACACAGACTCCTTCAGTTTAGTGACAAAGATGTATAAATAGGATTTTAAATGATAGGAAATTGATGTGTGGTGCAACACAATGTATTCAATTTGTGTCCAATTGTTGAAAAGAGAAAAATAAAATGTGACTGAGAAAACAAATTTTGCAACAGTTTTCTTGGCTGATTGTGTACGGTAGGCCAAATCTGATTATAATGGATCCACATCACAATCCTGTTGATGCAGGTTAAATGATGTTTTGGACTTAAAGATTAACAGATTTAGTTGGTGCTGCGCCTCCAGATGCTGCAGGGTAGCATTAAATCAAGGGATGAAGCCACGCAAGGACAGTATTAGAAAATAAGACTTCTGTTTTCACATTTTGCATGTAAATCATTGCAAATATGTAAAGATCAGTAACAGTATAGCATAAATAGATTCTCATTAGCTGCACCATGCCTTGCAGGTTTAGTTAAAAAGAGATTAAATGTGTGAAATGGACCAGCGATCATAACAGACGCAGATAATATGCATTAAAAACTGATATAATAAACACCTATTTCTCTGTGTTTGTAAGGTTGACGAGACTTTAAAAACAACTCTGTGAACATTTTGTAGTTTAGAAACTATCTCAGTCTGATACAGGTGGAGGAGCAGCATTGTGCTTTGCTAAATTGAAGTTTATGGCTGCATGCGTGTGTCTGTGCCATCAGCCTTAGTGCTGTGCTGCTGCTGTTTCATTTGCTTCAATAGACATGTAACGTTGCTCATTTAGAAGCAAGGACAGAACACTAGACCAGTGGTGAATGATAATGAAATTATTTATCATTACAGGAATGTATATTTAAATTTGCTCTGAAGCTGCGGTGAAGGCATAATTTTTGATGCTAATTAAATATAAATAGAAGGCATGTGCACTCATTTTTACTTTATTAGATACACCTGTTAAGTTACATGCTAGCAAAACAAAATCTAATCAGCCAATCACAACCAAACAAGACAACTTGCTGAGGTTCAAATTGAGCGTTGGAATATGCTAAAAAAGGATATTGAAGTGACTTGAACATGGCATGATTGTTGGTATTTCAGAAACTGATGATCGACTGGGGTTTTCACACACAGCACAGAAAGAGAACATTTCCAGTGAGCAGCAGTGTTCTGGATCAAAGTGATCTGTTGATATCAGAGGTGAGAGGGCAATGGACAGAATGAGATGATAGGAAGAGTAAAAAAAAAATAAAAACACTGGTTCTAACCGTGGTATTTACAATATCATCTCTGAAAGTACATATTAAACAGAAGCAGATGGGATGCAGCTCTGAAGAGCATAATTGGTGCCACTTCTGTCAGCTAGAAAAGGAAAATGAGGTTACAATTTACACATATGTCAAAATGGGACAGTAGAAAATGGAAAAATGTTGCCATTTCTGAGAAATCTCTATTTCAGCTGCTGTGGGTCACAAATGGCAGCGTGTGGGAGTGTCCCAAATCACAGAGGAGAATGCTTTTATAATGAAAAGCTCATATACAACCTAGCTTATAAATCCTATTGGCTATAGGCTTTTCTTTCACAGACATCAAACACACAGCTTTCCAATTTTGATGATGATCAGTGATAACTGATTCCCTCTCTCTTTCACTCTTTTATTTGCAATTATGTCAGTTGCAGCAGCTCTACAGCAGGAAAGTATTCTTTAATTTTTAAAGTCAGATACAATAACAGATCTATGCATTTTATTTCTTGTCAACCTCAAATTAAAAGAAGGAATACTTAAAGTTAAAAGTATAATAATATAAAAAGATTAAAGTATAAAGCTGAGCTTTGTCACAAAAAGGCCTAAAATGTAAAACATAACTTCAGTTTAAAAGATGACACTTTTTTAAAGTTGTAGCTGCTTTATTTATGCTTTTTTGCCTGATATAAGAGCCTCAGGTGGTACAGTTTAATTTTATTTCTCTTTTTGCCATGAAATTGCATCCACCCGCTTACACCAGACACAGTGAATTTCATGGCTGTAGTTTAGTGGATGTGTGCACTGACAGACAAATCTTTTCAGAAATTCAAAAACAATATGCAGATGGAAATGTAATTTAATTGGAATGTAGGCTGAATCTGTAATAAGCTGCATTAGTAGCTGATTTTTAATGATACTGTCATTAATGCTGCTTGCAGGATTTATGAAGCTTTTTCCTTATCTTGATTAAAATACGTAGTTATAATACCACAGAAAAACCCTAAAACAGCACAGCACATATGTTGTCTTTGTAGTCCTAAATTTAAAAGGATGCACAACTTGTGATTATACACTGCTCAACGATGTGGGTTATAATAATAATAGAAATATAGCTAATAATATGTGTAACTCCCACATTATGTAACAATCTAAATGACTCTGAGAGGCTGTTGTTTCTGCTTCTGTATTTGCACACATCATTAAACGTCTGCAGGCACTTCATTGAACACAAGCCATCTAATCACCTGAGTGTGCAAAGCTCTTTATAAAAACAGGCTTTATGCTAACCCATTAAAAGCTTTATCTGCTTATTAGCAATTCTGTCTATTCATATTATAGCAGTAAACTCTACTTTATTGCTGTGCTTCTATTAGCAGGTGAAATTTTCCCCAGCTGATTTGGAAACTGATATTATCAATCAAATTGAATGAGAAACTGATTTGACAAAACAAAAGTCAACCTACGCTAACTTCTAATAATTACATCCTGCATCATTTTCTGTCCTACATTGCACTGCAAACACTCATCTGTCTTTGCATCTAACTGTTTTTTCCCCCACACTAAGTAGTGTCTTTAAAAATAGCATACTGGGGCAGAGTTTATCCATTTATTAAACATGAGCTTTTTAATGGGGGTTGCAGTTTGGAAAACTTCAAATCCATCAAAAGTTAGATTATTCAGTTATTGAATTTAGTCAATCTTTCGGCTTCTGTTTAGTTTTTAGGGAACTTAAAATGCATACAGTGTGTCAGTGGTAGCTGGCTGCTGAAACAAAACTATGATGCATAAAATCCTTTGTAAGCCAGAGGTGTCATGATGTCAGAAATAATAAAAGGTTTAGTATTTTCCAGCTGAATTTAGGGAAAATAAACAGCAATTGCATAAACAGAAAACATACTAACTTCCAGTAAATGCAAAACTATGTAAGTTCTTGACTTTAAAATTCTGTGCTCCTGACTGTTTTTTTTTGGCACACTGACATGCTTTATGCATATTCAAGCCATCATTAACCTGCAGAATCTTGAGTCTGTGAAAGTGCAGTTTACAAGGATTTCAGTGGTGGTAGCAGAGCAAGAGATAAAGCGAGTGTCACATCAGAATGAACCAGTTGAGGAGAACTCACTGAATTCTCCTTCATTAAGAGGCGACAAAGTGAAAATCTGCCAACATTGAATAGTTTGGTTTTAAGTGAAGCACTGAACAGCAGCAGTGAGCTACATGTGGTTCAAGATTCTTAATTTGATCAAATTTAGAAGAAACCTCTCCTCACTTTTCTTTATTTATCTGAACCTTTTAGTTACTAGTTATTCTTCTGTTTAACATTTTGACTCTCAAATCTATTGAACTTTTTATTGACATATATTTATTTGCAGAATAAAATCTTTAGTAGTAGAGGCGAGACGCACAACATATTTCACCACATTAAAAGGTGACTTTTTTGTTTTGGTAAATCCACATTAGAATCCCAGTTTCCTAAACTTATGTATTTGCGGGTGTTTCCATCTTTCCATCCATTTTCTTTACCAGTTTAACCCATTGCAGGGTTATGGGGGATTGGAGCCTACATAAGCATCCGGGAAGAGGCATAACACACCATGAATAGGGACAATTTAAAAACAACACATGAACTGAGGAGGGTGGAGTACTCTGAGAGAATCAATGCAGGTATGGAAGCACAACAAGAACTTTGTTTTTAGACAAGAAGAGCCACAACTACATCACTATACAAAATATATTGTGGCATTGGGGCAGCTGTAGCTCTCCTGACTGAAGGCAAGAAAAACCCCAACTAGCCCCCCCCCCCCCCTCCCCCCGATACCCCTATAGGGCTGTGAGTGCATGTGTCAGTGGGTGAATATACAATAAGTGTAGGTGCTTTGAGTGGTCCAGAAGCGCTATTAAATGTTTATTTTATCTATAGTGCTGTTCTGGTGCTTTGCTTTAGAGAAGTCTGAAAATGTCTTTCACCGTTAGATAACAGACACATGGCTGATGCTTCCAACTCCATGTTTCATCTGTGCTTTTATTGCTGCAACAAAATGTATTAATTTCATTTAAACAATGTGAGGATTCAAAGTTCCTCACTGCAGTACTTTTTATTAGCATGCATGTCTGACAGCTCCATGTAATCTGAACCTTTGTGTAAATAGTGGATTTGAACAATAAAGATTTGTAAAATGGCATTTTCCAGAACATAGAGGTATCCCATGCATACCTGCACATCACTGCAGTGGATATTTGTTGTCGGACTGTGTTTCTATGGCTCCAGAGAAATCTCATACAAGGTGTTGCCAATGTCTGGAAAAGGGATGAAATTAGAGCTAAAGGCAGTGATACAGGGATTACTGTACTCATACTGCAATAAGATGTAGGTGTGGCAGAAACTGACATTGTAATTCATGTCATGATTGCAGAGTTCCTGCAGGAAAGTTGGCATGTACAAAAAGTACTCTAATCTCTATTTAAACTCCACTCAGCCCCTTGAAATGGCTTCTACTTTGAGGCGCACTCTTGCCTCTTAAAGCAAGTGGAATTGCTTTCAGGAAAACTTTTAAATTTGCCAGATAAGTGGGTACTATTCCAAAATGATTCACCCCTAAACAGGTTGGTTTAGAAAAGTTCAGCGATTTTGGCTCAAAGCCCTCGCCATCTGCCTCCAAGGTTTTTTTTTCCCCACAAAACATTAAGGTCCCTCTTGTGCTGATTTGTTCAATTTAGGTTAGAATAATGACCCTGGCAGCAGCCGGCTGGGGTAGGGTTCAAGGAGAGGGGATGATGCAGGTGAGCAGTGTTTAGTAATCCTATCAGCCACCTTATGAGCGTCCGCTGCTCACAGCAGCGCAGTCTTCTGATTGACTTATTCACTCAATCATGGATTCAATATTTACTTGACAATTTAATATTTACAGAGGCTCTTTGCAGCATGCATGACTGAGGAGATAGTGCTGCACCAAGGATCCCATCAAAGACTCGTTACATGAGGCAACCACGGTTATGCTGAGAGGGGAGTTTGTCTCGTTCAACAATGAGACGATGAGGAAAGATGGGTTGGAACTGAGCCAGTTTCCTGCTTTGTGTGTCTAAAAAGTGTTTTATGTTGGTTTCACACCAACAGGTGTAAACATCTCTCCATATGTGCATCCTCAATCTGGAAGAATGATTCTTATTTAAAGTTTGACCTTGAATATTGATATTAAAACCCAGAATTCTCATGCATATAAAGTAGGGCTTTCTAGATTCCTTGTCCTCAGAGGACAGACGTCTTACAGTAAGAACATGCTTTCCAGAAGGATGAGTGACAGTGTGAATGAGATCCTTGTAGAGTTTGACTGGCTGCGGCTGGAAGGGTGCATACCAATGAGCTTTCCCCTGCCTTGCACTTGTTGCATCAACCTCATAGCCAAACTGTTCAAACCCAGAGTCTAATTATTGTTTATTGCTGTCAAAAATAAACTTTATGATTACCTACTATGTATTCTAACATTTCTCTAATGGAGGGAAAGGAAGTAAATCTGAAAACATAGATTACTGAGTCTATAAGCTAACTATGGAACTATTTTCCTATCTGGATGTAGATAAAGGTAGGAAATGGAGAAGGATATTGAAAATGCTGATAGCCAAATACAGCTGAAAATAAAGCGCATTAGTCCTCTGATTGTATAATTATTGATGCTGAACTTATCATAAACACAAACTAGAAGAGAAGCATACTGGAGCAGGAAGAGTCTAACACATGATAAGCATTGGTAAGGGTGCATTTCTTTGTGTGATCGCTTGGATTCAGATCAGAAAACAAACACCCATCACTACTGTCTGTTATTGTGGCAGCAGCAGCTCAGAATTGAGCCCTTATTGAAAATGATAGTTGGTCTGATCTGGATTGCTGTCACCAAAACCAAAAAAGAAGCCCTGAAGGAATAATTTACATGTGACACCAGCACATTCTGCTGCAACTAAATTATTGAAAAATGGAAATGAATGACTGAAGTTCATCTTACACCCAAATTCTTTATTTTAAGTTATTCTAGTTCATTTTAATACGTTTACAAGAAAAAATAACAAAAAAAATCCACTGTCTTATTGACTGAACACTGAATGAATACAAACTGATTAAACCACTACTGTGACAGTGTTGTGGTAAATGACCACTGCTTTGAATATTGTAACACATTAGAGCTCCTGACAAACTTATGCAATCTGTTTCTGTATCTAATTCCATACATATATTGTGCTCGTCAGTCACATCAGTTGTTCCTTTTGTTTTTTAAGTACATGAAATATATTACTAGTGTTGTAAACAAATTATGCAATTTTGATCAAATAGTATTGCTTTTAATTCAATTCAACTTTATTTATATAGCACCATTTTATGACAGTGTCATCTCAGGGCCTCACATCATATTGAGCCAATTCATCCGATAGCCCAGGTACGGGAAACCAGAAGATTGTATCGAATCTCGACTTTGACTCAATCCCCAGCCTGAGCTGCATGAGGCGACAGTGGGAAAGAAAACTCTCTTTTAACAGGAAGACAAAACCTCCGGCAGAACCCGTCTCAGTGAGGGCAGCAATCTGACTCGACTGACGGTGTGGAGAGGACAGGACAGACAGAATAACATTGAAACAACATTAACACTGTGTTTAAACACCAAACGTACCTTCTGTGAACCGTCTCATGGCCCATAGTCATAAAATATATTTTGGTCTTCATATAAAGTACATTGTCTTTACTTCTGATGGAGGAACATTTTATTAAATAAACTTGTCGATGAGCATCAGACCTCACCGATAGTCCTGCTAGACTGACCACTGGTAAGGCATGTCTTGATGTATGGTTAAATGTCTCTAAGAAACTAAACACAAGCCCATAAAATTATCTTTACAATGTAGCTAGTTCCATATTACCGCATGCTGTTGCAAACCAGACACAGACTCCAATGCTACAACTTGTCCTGCTTGATTTGCTATTCAGCTCAACTCTAAATGTATAAAAAGAGCAGAAAGTATCCGAGAAGCAGTGATGATAAAAGGTTTTTTTAAATTATCTAAATACTAGAAAAGGAGCTCCAATGCTTAATTTAGCTGAATTACCAAAGGGAACACCAGGCCATCCTTAAAAAATTAAGTATGAGATAGATCTATCCCACAATTATTTGCAGCAGCAATTGCCCCAGCAGCAGTTATTATATTTTTCCATTTTACTAACTGATATAAAATGGAAATGAGGACATGAGGTTGACTTTTGCGCTACATTTTGTATCATTTTCAAATTATCAAAGCTGCTAAAAAGCAATAACTCATGACTTACTAAAATATAAGAAAAGCCTGTTTAACATTGTTGTAAGATTGCATTAAAGGACTTTATTAAAAAATGGATTAAACATTTGTAGTTTTGGTGCTGCAGCTCTCAGTTAATAGAATACTTAACCCAGCCGTTATGTCTTCCTCACCCATTATGTATGTGTGTCCTCTTCTGGTTTCCTAACCAGGGGTCTCTAAGTCCGGTCCTCAAACGCTTCCAACCAGCAGGTTTTAGTGTTTCACTGGTTCAGCCTGATTCAAATTAATAACAACCTGTCATCTTCTGCACCTGCTTGTTAACGAGGCCTTTGGGTCAGGTGTGGATGAAAGCACTTGATGATTGGAGTTAGAGACCTTTATCATAACCCCACAGTGTTTCTTAGTAAGGTCAAATAAACAACAATAGAAAATATTTTTGGACTCTTTAGCTGTGCTTTGTAAACATTTTTATGTTCGGTTTGTTTAAGTAGTTGAGAAATGAGGTGTTCTGGCAAAGCTTTTCTAAGTCGCTGTTAGCTGTAGCTTGCTTCTTGCTATTCAGACTTAGCGATCGGATCACTATTTAGACCAGGTAAAACAATGACTTCTAATTAGCTGTTTAAACAACCCTGCTTTTAAAAGACAACCAAAAACTACATCTCTGTAAATCAAAAACAATTGCAGCACTTCTGATTCCAGCCAGGTTTTCAGATTCCACCCTGCAACACACTCATATCATTGCCAGACAACATCTTGTGAAATGATACTTTGAACAAAATGCCAAGGCTGACTTTGGTTCTTTTTATTCTGTCTCCACATTCACATGTTAGTTATCTGATCTATTTATTCCTATAACAGTCACTATAAAGTCTGATAGATAAGAGCAGCGCTGGTACCTGTTTCACCCTGTTTATGCCTCAAGTATGGTGAATATTTTTGCTTTGGTCATTTGTAACATCATGTACCATGAAGCTTGATTAACAATTTAACTATCAAGCTAACAAACTACTAGCTTCCCATTCAATGGAACATTTTTAATACATTTAAATGACATATTTACATAGATAATTTCCTAAAATAGTCTTTTGGATAACAGGAATCTACATAATGTAAAGAATGCAGGCATGATGGTTCATAAATCTTAATATTCCTCTACTGGACAGCAAGGCTAATATAGTCCCCCACTGCTGAAGTGAAGCTGATGCATTTGTTTATATCGAGCAGGGAACAATAATCTGTATATTATAAACTAAACAAGCATGTATTTAGATTTTCTATTGGTCTAAAAACTGTTTTCATATAAGTTGGGGACTGTCTCTTTTGGAGTAGTGATAATATCTCAGCTTCTTCTATGAAAATAAATGCATACTTCAGAGGAAAAGAAAAGTCTTATGTTGATTTCTGATTGGCCACATATTTACAAAGCTTGTCTTAAGTCAGTTTTTCTGAAATCTTTAACTGGAACTGTCATCTGTGATGGAGTCTTGTATATTTGTATCTAGCATTTATCTATGTTTCTGATTCCTGTCTGCCTGCAGTACATCAGAACAGTAATCAGCTGATCTCATGCTTCCAGTTCCACTCTTCTCCCTTCCCAGCAACACACATACATAGTGCACTCCTCTTTTACTCTCCTTGAAACTGTGTCTGAGCTTTGATCAAAAATAAACTACCAGCTGCTTCCTTACTCTTCGTCTGACTGGAGTTCCACTGGGAGCAGTCATTCTCCCTGCACTTATGTACAAATACAGACCTATAGAAACACACAACAAATGAGATGTGCTTCCTGTCATTCATATATATTCATATATCCTTATTTTTTTTTTGTCGACAATTTAAAAAGAAAAAAACTATCCAGCCAAATTGACGCTCGGTGATCCGTAGAAAGAAGATTTAAGCGAATGAGAGGGAGGCCTGCTGAAGAGACAGACGGTCTGATTGAAACAGGGAGCGGGAGGGAATTGGAGACAGAGATGAAGAGAAATGAAGCGAGACAGAGAGAATCAAGGGGGTTGGATGTGAGGGTTGGTGAGTGGCAGGAAAGAAGACGGTGAGGATGAGTATGTGGGGGAAGGGGGAGGCGGGAGCAAATGAAGTATTTGTCACAGTGCTGTTAGAAAGAGATTGAAAAAGGAGGGGTTCTCTTTGTATAGAGCTTTTTATTTTGTTTAAAAGTACTGTTTCAGTAGTGTACTCCATCTCCTCAGCATTTCTCATTTATCTCCTTTTCTTTTCCTCTTTTCTTGCCTTCTATCAATTTGCCTTTCCTCTTCACTTCTCCCCACCCTCCCTACTCTTCCTCTTCCTTCTATGCCCTCCCTGCAGGCACGTCTATAATCCAGGTGACAGCGACAGATGCTGATGACCCGACATACGGGAACAGTGCCAAGCTAGTGTACACACTGGTGCAGGGCCAGCAGTACTTCTCTGTCGATCCCCAGACAGGTGAGTGTGTGCGCTCTCATCACAACACACACGGGGTGGGGAAATGTCAAAGACGGGCAGATGCTGGAAAGCAAACACACATGCACGCTGCAGAAAAGCAAATGTACCCAAGATGTTGAAGAGCAAACAAGTGAATTCAGTCTCGACTTAGGCATACTTGCTCAGTCTAGCATTTCTCCCACCTGTGTGTCCCCCATTCTCTTGTCACACTTAATCATTCGTCTTTCCACATCACATTTCCCTCTCCCGCCCCTCACACACACACACACACACACACACACACACCCTCCTCCTGCTCTGGTATGAGTTAGCAGAAATGTATTCACGCTTCCAGGATGTGTGTGTGTACTCAGTAAAATGCTGCAAAGGCTTGATGGTATTATTTCTGTATAACGCAGATGGATGTTGATATAATGCAGGTCAGGCTACAAAATAGTTCAAACGAATCTGCTGTGATGTGTTTGTGTCACATAAGGACAAAAAGTTTTATCGTTGAGCAGAGAATGCTTTATTTATCTGTTTGTTTTATGATGATTGCTTTTTAACACTATACCTGGAAGGCACACATAGTTCAGTTGACTCAGAGACTGTTTGATGCTTCAGATTGTTTTTTTGTTTGTTTTTTTTGACAGAAACACTTGACATATATTTCACAATAGGTTTTTTTTATTCTTCTGCATGTAAAATTGGCACCTTAACTCAAGTGTTTATTCTCCCCACACAGGCCACCAGTGGCTAATACTTGTGTTTTTGCTTGTTTGAAGCCCTATTCAGTAATTGATTGCCCCAACATGCCAGAGTTGAGGTGCTTTTTGAAATGCTAATTTGCAAATTTAAGCCTAATTCCACACAGTGTAAAAAATTCATGGCTTTGTGCTGTTGGAAAAGTTTTGGTATTCAGAACATGTCTGCCCTTTTCTTCCTGATTTCAATCACACCATGTCTCATTTGCTGGATCAACAAACGTCTTATTCAGAATGTGCACATTTTCTCATTTATGAATTCAAGTCAGAAAGCTGCACACAGTTTTGTTTAACATTCGAAACAGCAAGTTGTTGAAAGGAATTCACCTTGAGCTGCCGACTCACAGAAGTTGATGTGTTGCATCCAATCACATGTAGCCGAATGAGGTCATTTACACAGAGGAGGTGATCGATGTGTAAGCGATGGGTGTCGCGGGCCGTAGAATGCTGTGAACATAAAAATGAGAGTTTACATTTTGTCAGCATGTCTGGCTGCCACCGTTTGGCAATTTATCTCTTTCTACATGAGTTTCATCACATTTTGTGATTACATATTCATGTTTCTCTGTGCTTCTGTATCTAAGGCTGATAGAGTGTCAAGTAGACCAGAAAAAACAAACAAAGATCAGGAAAAATGTTCATTAGAGAGAAATTAGTTTGTGATAAGAGTTAGTAACTACACTACTATCTTATAAGAGCGAATGTGTTCTCAGACTGTAAAATCTATCATCACATATCAGACTATAAGAAAATAGAGGCAGTCGTTTAGCATTGGAGATCTGGTAGGTTATCTCATTTCATGATGAATAACAAAGCTATATGGTTGCTGTCACAAATGAGGGACAAGGATTTGGAAGAAAAGAAACAAAGACCGACTTTTGAATTAGGAAACAAGATTTCCAATCTGCAATATCCATCTCATGAGTTTTATCTCTCTAGTCTGTCAATATCTCTCCTTGATTCCCCAGTCTGGCAGCCGGGTGGCAGTGACTAGTGCAGCAGAGGCTTTTGCATAGAGATCATCACTAATTGTTATTAATCCCACACTTCTGCTGGCTCCTATATCTCAGTTTGTAGTGCTATAAAATATGCATGGTCATAATCTTCTCATCTAAATGAATGTCACACATGGATGCAGCAGTTGTAACCACAGCTTAGAGGAAGTCCTACCATTTCACCTGGCACATATGCAGAAAGCTAACCTGATTTAGTACCTGTATTATGCACGTTCAGGACAGGGAACTGAATCGAAGATAAGATGTTACAAACTGCACAAATGTGGTTTGGTTTGAACTCAATCACAAATAGTTGGTTTTAATTGACTATGTCTCTAAAGGACATTACAATTTTTGTTGTTAACTGAAAATATATATAGATAAATCTAAATTGAATTTAGCTAAATTTCCTTTGTAACTGTAACCCTCTATTCTCAAAGGTGAACGTTTGTGTTTTCTAAACTAATATATATTTGTGTAGCAGATTTGTCAGCTGCACACCCATAGTGAGAATGTCCCATTACACCATTTCCCAAGGCTGCTCTATTGGATTGAGATCTGGTGACAGTGGAGGCCATTGGACTACAGTGAACTCATTGTCATCTCAGGACATTAGTTGGAATAAACTTTGTGATATGGTGCATTAGTCTGCTGGAAGGATCCACCAAAAGATGCTACAGTGTGATGGTCAGCAATATGGCTTATGTAGCACGTGGTGTTTAAATGGTGTTCAGCCAGTACTAAAGGTCACAAAACATGCAGAGAAAATATTGTCCACACATTACACCACCAGCAGCCTGAAGTGGATTCATGTTTTCATCTTGTTTCCATCACATTAAATGCAGACTCATCAGATCAGTAACGTTTTTCCTTCTTCTATTGTCCAGTTTTGGTGAGTCTGTGTAACAACCATGTCATTTTTAAGTCTTTTTTTCTTTCTCACATTGATGCTAAATTTTAACTTCAACAAGTCATCACTATCATGCCTACATGCTTTAATACATACAGTTGCTGTTGTGTGATTAGCTTGTTTGCTTTTTAATAAGTGTTTGAACAAATGTATCTAATAAAGTGGCCAGTGAGTGTTCTTTGCAAATAATGAACGTGAAACTTGCACTTTTACATTGTTCTTGTCAAATGGAAACTTCAAGTCACCAAAATGTCAAAGCAGCTGTCAAAATGTCCAGACCAGCTGCCACGACTGCCGCCTGATGACAGTGCATTCTGATGTCTTGCAGAAGGTTTTGAAAGGGTTTCAAAATGCTACAGAGCTTTAACTGGACCTTTATCTGTCAAAAAGAACCAAAGCACTTTTTATGAAACTCATGTCATGGCGTTTTTGCACAACAGCTCACTGACTATTACCTTTGATAATGATCAAACAACAACTATCAACGTGACAGTTTTAGGCTCCTCTCAGTGGCTTATTGAGGTAACATAAATGAAGTGACAGCCCTGTTCATTCAGTTTGTAAAATTGCATTACCTAACTTTGTAAAAAAGGTACTTTTACAGTTAACAAGCCCTTTTGTTTAACAACTGCATTCACTAGTGCTCATTTTGGTTCTTTAAAAAAGCTTTTTTTTTTTTAAAGAACAGTGATCAAATCCCACACTGAGCTAGAAATTTCCCTGTGTAAAAAATCAGCCGCTTAGTGAGTTGTCAGGGATTTTGTCTGAACAAATGATTGAACACATAACAGGCAATTTGAAGGAATAATACACTGACATATCTGAACTAAAAAGCAATACATTGGTCTAACTGATTTACTGCTTAATTGATATATCTAATACATTTAACATGTCTCTAACGAGTTGTTAGTAAAGTTTATATGAAAGAGCTGCACAGCATTTGGACCAGACCCCATTAAAACCAGTATTAACATTTACAGCTGCAGGCTACATGGCGTGGAAACCAAGAAACACACATTTTATTAATGACTTACTAACACATGTAACTGCAGTCTTGATTATGTCTTAAATAGAGGATCATGACTTTCTCACTTCATAATGGACCATCAAACCCACTGTTATAAATGTTGATAAGTCAGTAAAAAAAAGGTCACAGTGTCCATTACAGTTTTCCCTTCATGGCTTCTAGGATGCTTCATTCCAGCTGTATTTATTGTTTTTATGTCTGTGAAGTAACTCATTTAGTTCCTCTATCATTCAGGCAAACATTAATCCATCATCCCTGATCATAATATTAAAGGTAATAGTCTTTCAGGTGACATGTTGCTAACGCACAAGAGGTAAATGAGTGATTGGTAACTATTAATATGATAATTAGTCACAGCTACAGTCTGACAAAGAGCCGAACGTGACACAACAAAGTGTGATAATACTCCTGTATGTTTACAAGACATTGTGGGATTATTAATGTGCTTGCAGTTGGATGAGATCCCGCTGTGCTCGGAGCATTTGTTCCATCATTTTTTCATTTTAAATTTTGAGAGCAAAGTTAGTTCAGTGCTGCTTTACCACAGAGTGAAACATATTGATCATGCTGGTCAATAGCAGATATGATATGGTTGTCTGGTGCTGACTGATACTGGAAGAACCTTGCTTTGAGAACTGTATGGTGTGTGTTTTCTTTAGGTGTTTTACGCACAGCTGTACCCGACATGGACCGGGAGACCCAGGACCAGTATCTTGTGGTGCTTCAGGCCAAAGACATGGGGGGCCACTTGGGAGGATTATCAGGGACCACTACTGTCACCATCAAGCTGACTGATGTCAATGACAACCCGCCACGCTTCACGCAGAGTGAGTTTCTCAGCCACCCACACAGAATCAAAGACAAACCAGGAACAGACAGGAAGTACAAAATGTTTTGGACATCCTGGGGGCCTCTGCATGTGCACATATTTATTTTAACTGCATGCATCACCACCTATTTACAAGTACCCACACATGCATTCTGTGCTGCTGCTTCATTGCAGTTCAGAGAATCAGACTGGTGCAGCATCACCTCGTTAGAACAAAACCCGATTAAAGCGGCTGTCAGTCAATGGAGCATGAAAGAACTTATTGTGTTATGTTAACTTTTTAGATCATGCTATCAGAAAATATGGGGAGAAAACAAACTCTGAGCTGCTTAACAGCATAAACATTGTGTTTGTTAAGCACCAAAGGGCAGAGCAGTTCTCAGACCTTTTTTGACCTGCAGGAACCTGTCAGGTTTCCCACAGCAGCAGTCAGGCAGAGGAGATTCCTGCAGGGCTGCAAAGTGCCTCATCAAACATTCAGTCATGGATTTAACTCCTCTCTGCAATGATATATCAGCTACTATTTCCAGCTGCAGCTGTACTGTCAGATTATATCAAATACTCTGACAGTACTGACTACATTCCTAATAACATTTAGCATAATTTCCCTGTTATTGCAGAGCAAAGTGTCAGTGTAAAGGAAATCAACCTTTGTGGTAGCTTTTGACTTATTTTGTTTCCAAATCCAATCAGCTTTGTCTCTTCTGCTGTGGCTTAGTGTAGCATTTCATTGTTTTAGCAGCTGTAAATTTTACTGTTAATACTCTTTTAAATATGAGCTGGATGTGCTACTTGTAAAGCTCTTCATGCAGCTCTGCACTCTTAACTGTGTTTGTCTACCTCTGTAGTTAAATGGAGTCTGTTATGAATTAAATCTGTTTTTATTAGACCATCAAACAAATTAATAAGGTGCGCCCTTTATTACCTTTGAAAGGACAAGACCGTTACTTGCCTGTGAAGGATCAAGGGAACCAAGTGGCCTTGATGGCTGGTGCTCTTGTCATGCTTTGCTTAATATCATCCTTTTAGCCATTTGTCATCTGAACAAGCTCTGTCTCATCCAGTTTAACTGCTGACCTTCTTCCAGTTAAACTGAATAGAGATGAGGCCAGGTTATAGGATTATGCAGCTACAGTTGATTTGGATGTTTTAAGATGCTGATGGCATTTAAAAAATGTTTTATTTGTTAGTATTGAATGCAAGCATTGCAGTAAGGTTGATGAGGATTTTGACCTGATGCTTTGACTTTGATCCACATTTAAAAATGTGTTTGCAAGGATATCATTGGGAAAATGGCAGGTGTGGTTATCTGACTATTATGGCAAAGAAACCAGTCCAGGGCCTTCATTTTCTGCTCTACGCTGCAATGTTAGATAGATAGAAGTTAAATGAAAGTAAATTGAAGTAAATAAAAACAAACTTTATTATTGCTTTAAGGTCTATCTCTGGTCCTCAGGGATAAGAGTCTTGCACGTCTTAGATGTGATTTCCAACATATCTGATTTATATTAAGGGGATGCAAAATCATGTAAAATTCACTTTTTTATCCCTTAAATACATGTTTATTTGCACTTTTC
This sequence comes from Kiunga ballochi, assembly GCA_037177335.1. Classification (NCBI taxonomy): domain Eukaryota; kingdom Metazoa; phylum Chordata; class Actinopteri; order Atheriniformes; family Pseudomugilidae; genus Kiunga; species Kiunga ballochi. The sequence continues at coordinate 5,266,280 of JBAMIG010000008.1, forward strand.
AGTGTTTAGGAATGCAGGAAATCTACATTTATTCCCTCCTGATGCTGCACATATATCTTGATTTTCTTTTTGGTCATATTTTTCAGGCTGTTTAATTTTCTCTATTCTCTATTAAATTTTTGTATCTATGACATCACAGTATTTGCTGTGGGTCTGCCAAATGAGATTGTGGACTTCCAGGTAATTAAATTTGTGATTCTTATACGTTGACATTTATTGTAAACTTACCATAAAAAAGTTTTTCTGTCAGGAAATTAGCATATTGCTGCTGTCAAGCTACAAACATGGTGGAACTGAGTAGAGTTGAACTTCCTGTGACCTGGAGGGGGCGGGGCATGACATGCCTCATTCACTGAAGACGCAGCTCAGAACAGGGTTGTAAGGTGTGTGTGGAGCGAGAATAAGCAGGAATTAAGACCAAAGCATTGCAGTTCTACTTTATTCCTACAATAAATTAATAATTGACATGTTAAAAGGAAGGATTTAAAAGCATCATATATATCCTTAAATTGACCTGGATAGCATCCCTGGAACCAACTTTTGACAGTTATGCTCTTAGGAGAATTTATCATTATTATTATGTTTTTTAAATAATCAATTGATATACATTAATCAGGACGGTGATGGCTGGTATCATTTTGTGATGAAGCGTACTTGAGGAAGTCTCTGACTCAACGCTCTGTTGACAGTGTGAATGAAATTTTCCATTGTAATCAGCAACTTGAGCAACATTTTCCCTTTTACAGTCTGCTCCAGAGACTCCAGATCAGTCCTCAACACAGAACCAGCCTCTTGAGCTGTATCTTGGCTTTTGAAGGATAAATGGATGGAAAAACTGCTTCTTACAGCTCAACATGGCATGTGCATATATAAATGTGAATGTATTTTCTTTTACAAGTCAAAGTTGAAAGACACAGCAGGAGTTCTTCCTTTCAACTTCCAGCTAAATTTGTATCATGCTGCTTCATGAGTGTGTAACCAGGTCACACATGGGAATATGTTCCTTCAGCTGCAACTTTGTAAAACCCATAATACTGCATTTTTTGTGTCCTGTTCAGCTCTATTAACTTGTCCATTTTGTTAGCTAACAGACTCACTTTTTTTATCAGAGCCGATCTGTCTGCATCCTTTTAATTTTATCTTCAAATCGTGTTGTATTTGTGTGTTATTGAATTCTTTACTTTTGTTTCGGACAGCTTAATCAGATGATCAGGATTTGCTTTAAGCTGATTTATAACTTACCCACAGTGACTTATAACTAACCTGATCAGCAGCTTTCACAGGTAAGAATAAACTCATTGTTGCCTTGTCAATACATTTAGATTTCCCTTTTGTTGATCCATCCTGCCTTGCGTGTGCAAGTATGTCCAGCTTGTTTAATCTGGGGAAATAACGTCTCCATTATGCATTTGTGTGTAGGCAGCATTGGGTTTCATGCACACCTTATTTTTTTCTAGTGCTGCTGCAAATGTTGTTTTAGTGTTTGTACTTTATGCCACCTCTTTAAGTCTGTTTATAACATAAAAACATGCCTTTTAATTTGAGCTGACTCTTGATTGTAGTCTTTCATTTCTTAATTGTCACACAGGCGTTATTTTTCCCCTCTGCTGTTTTATTGTTCACACAAACCTAAGAAATTAACAGTAAATACTGCACCTTTAGTATCTAGGTTTATATTTTTGTCAAGTTCATAATTAATGTCCATTGTTATGGTTTTTCTAGCTCTTTTTTCTTTTAATACAACTAAACCAATACTATTACTAATACAATACTATTTGTACATTATGATTATATTGTACATTATTAGACTTATTTGTACACATATCTATTTTTTGTTTCTGAACTGCTAAAAGCTTTGGCTAAATAGATGCTGTATACATAGTTGTTAGTTTAAGGCCCAAAACATTTTTGTGTGTAAGAACTATTCTATCTATAACTGGCTGGTACAGTAAAGGACAAAGACATTTACTGGTTGTACATGTTGACTCATAAGCAAACAGTTGTCAGGGGTTGGATGAAGCTAAGAAGAAGGATTTTTTTGTCTGGCAGATTACTGGCATCAATGTTACAATTGAACAGATGATTTCCTGAGGCAGTATACTCTCTGGGCAGGTTGATTCCCCATCAAATATTGTGTTTTGGTCTGAGCTGCTCTGATAACCAGAGGGTTTCTTCGTGGAAAACTGATGTCTCACTATCAATGGCTGCTTAGAAACCTCACACTCCACTAAATTCTCCTCACTCTAGCCTTTGCTGGTCCTGCTGATTCCCTGCTTTCATCTAGTTCATTGAATACCTTCACTCAGACTTTCTGTATGTTTGAACAGCTCTTTCGTTTCCATATTTTTGTATGCACACATCAGCATGTATTCTTGTATTTCCTTTCTGTGTTCGCTCATGCACCCATCCTCCCTTGAGCTTGCACTGACGCCATCAAAGCCAGCCACCCAGCAACTCTACTCAATTACACACCCGGGCTCTTTAAAAGAGACACCCTTCAATCCGGCCCCTGAGTCTCCCAAGGTCAACGCCGCTTATTCCGTGTGGCATTTAGCAGAGAGAGGATTACATTGGGGCCCACAAACCTGGTATATATAGTACATTATATTCTTAACAAAAGGGAAAAAGCAAGGCCTGCTTTGAGGGTTTGTCTTCACACAGTGTCCTAGAATTTCATGATTTTAGGAACTAAGTGGGTTTGTTGTGTGTTCAGTTTTGAACATTGTTAGGGGATTTCTTATGCCCGGAGGAGACAGTATAGTATAAGAAAGTAGGCTACCACGCAGGATTCAAGTTGTTTTTGCAGAATATGGGATATTTTCAGATAATACATTGGCAAACATAATGTTTAAGCATAGTTTCCTCTGAGTCTCATTATCAAATACACCATGCACCAAATATGTTTGGACAGCCACAGTTGTTTGATATATGTACTTTTCAGTCCTTGAAACTGTAAACTTACACAGCTATTCCATCTATATCCCATTAACTTTGCAACGGTGGCAAAGCTCCCAATTTTAAACGGACATTTCAAAGTCCTGTTTGAACAGTTATCAATTCCCTAAAATCTCATTTGTGTGTGCCTTTTTGTTTGTGGAGGAGTTGTCTTTAAAAAATCTCTTGATACAAATTGTCTCAAGGGTATGGCTCCATGCCTTTTAACTTATTGAATAGAGAGGGAATCTATAAAAATACCAGTCTGATACAGATTATATCTCGGCCCACCAGCAGATGACACTGACCTTGCCTTGTTTAATCCAACTCCATTAAGCTTTTGTTTAGGCAATTCTTTATAACAAAAAAGCACATTTTAAAAAGAATTTATTTAATACAAGATCACATGAAAGAGAAAATGAGAGGAATGTAATGAATAAAGTTTCTGTTGCTAGAGCAGCCACAGTAGCGATGAGCAGCTGCTGACTTACCTGGATATAGATCTTGAAAGGTGATTAGCTAGTATACCCTACTACACAGTTGTGTATACAGCTAGTACACAGTGGGAATTTAGATAATCAAATGATGCCCCTAACACTGTGCCCTGATTAAACAGTCAAATTTGATATTGAATAGTTTAATTATGCAACCATAATGTCCTGTGCAGAGCCACTAGCAACCATAATGACTTTGCAAGCTAGCCGTGGATAGCAGGCGAGAGCTACTTCTAATCAATGCTATTAAGCTGAACCAGTGTACTGCAGTGTAATGATGAGATTGATGTGAGCAACATGAGATATTAAAAATACTGTCAAATGCATCAACATTTACCATTACTTCTGTTGTTTTGTATATTTATGTTGACAATCACTGCTGTGGATTTTAGCTGCTACCTTGCAGGTAGTCAGAATTGGTTCCTCTACTCTTTAAGCTCAAGCAGGCTGTCTTAACCTGTCATTGTTTTAGGAGATTTCGATGAAACAGAGATTAATATTTTATAGGGCTTCTTGGAAAATAAGTCAGGATTATGTTAAGCCTTTATCCCCAAAATATCACTGTTTTTATGATCATTTCCAGCTATGTGTTACTAACAAGCCAGATGGATGTTAAAATTGTGCTTAAGGGGAATTTTTGTTGCCATCTCGTTGCCTGATTAAGCTGTTAATTATAGCAGTGCACTGTGGAATTCATGGATGACTAATTGAGAGTAAACAAGAATGTTTGGTATCAAATCACACCACAAATGATCGTTTTCTGTTGCACACCCTCAGGATGGGTGCTGCAGATTACTTTCGGCTTGTCTGATAACCCACTGGGAAATTACCAGTGCATCCATGGCTACATATAGTTTTGTTATGCCAAGACCATCTAGAAATTGTATGCCCTTGCTTCCACGTAGCCATTTATTAATATTTTTTTCCACATATGCCAAAGATACATAAGAATATAAACATTTTATGGATTCTTGTACTCCATTGCTGTCTGTCTGAGTTAACTTGGCCTGGTTCATAATACTGTTAATAATAGATAGAAAGTAGATACTATATATTAACTAATCTTCTTCCCATTTATACACAAAACAAATTATTAATTAAATGAAATGAAAATGTGATTAGATTTAATTCCTCATCTCTTTTTTTTATATAAATGTTTTTTTTTAAAGTTCATTTATAAGTAAAAAATTAGATGAACTCAAATAAATAAGTCAAACAATGTTCAGTCAAAATCAGTCAAACAATGTTCAGACATTTCTGTTGTTATGTCTCATATAAAAACTGACTAAAAATACCCGCTGAAGATCCAACTCTGAGTTTTTTGTGGTTCAGGACTTTTTCTGTTGGGTTTATAATTTGTGTTGGTTTAAATGCAATACTAAAAATGTATCCTTCCTTCTCAAAGATGTAGCTTAGGTGTAGAAAACAATCCCAAGACAGAGTTCATGTACTCAGTTTACTTATTATTTGTTATACATTCCTCTCCTCTTAACCCAGTTTGTCCGATTCAGTGAAAAAAGAGTAAGATATTAAGTTTGAGCAGCGTAGTCTAACCTGAATATTCCTCCAATAAGTAATAATTCCACCTGTCAGGTATCTCAATGCATTGGCACAAAGCTGTGTTGTCCAGCGATGGGCAGAGCCAGAGCAAGTGTTAGAATTTCCCCTGCTGCAACATGCTGCCTCAGATCAATGGGTAATAATTAGCAGACTTGTGCAGAGTTAATGTTAAGCTCTGTACAAGTCTGCTAATTAAGTCTGATGTGTGTCAGGTGTGTTGCAGCAGGGGAATTCCTAATACTTGCACGACTACGGTCCTTGAGAACCAGAACTGCACACGCCTTGAACTAAACTGCACCATGTAAGTGTAAGAATGTCATGTATCTTGTAACTAAACTGTAAACCTAACCAGTGTCTAATTTGCAAACAACAGTAGTATGGTCTATTGATTTAGATTTTGTACTCACCAGATTCCAGTTTCTAATATTTTCTGGTTTTTCGTTTAGACTATATTTGAGTTCAGAAGGAATCTTTGTGTTTATAGTTTCCTGGTGTATTTGCTTGTGTTAACCACCTACTGCCACTATCTTTCACAGACATTCACACTTGAGCTTTTCTGGATAAAGGCTAATTTGGAATCCATCTTGCATCCTGTTGTTACGGCTAGTCAGGCTGGAATGATCACTGAACCCCGGAATGCAGACGCTAGACCAAAAACAGGGAGTTTTAAAGAGAGCAGAGTTTAATAGAGTTCCTCTTTTGGATTGAAGCTGCAGTCGTGATATCCAAAGGGAGACCCGGATGTTCCTCAGCAGGCGGTGTGAGTGGCATGCAGGGCAGTGTGTGGAGCTGGCAGGAGCTGGAGATGTAAGGGAAACCGAGCAAGAGGGAAGCAACACAGGAGGACGGTAGTCAGGGCTCTGGTAGGAGGGCTGATAGTAATCCAACGATCCAGGAGTTCAGGTTTTGTAACTGGGCAAGGCATGGAGAGGGATCTGGTGGTTAAATACTGCAGAGGTTGAATGGTGAATGAGGTCCAGGTGTGTTGTTCAGTCCAGGTGGAGTGATTGCTGCCATGCCTCTCCTGGCAGGGAAACAGACATGACGCACAGAACAGACAGAGGGAGCCAAACACACAGGGAACAAACAGGGAATCCAACACCTGTCTCTTATCTGAGTTCTTTCCCACCAGTGAAAGTCAGTTTCCGTGTTGTTTCTTACTCTGCCATTTTTCATTGTGTCTCCACTTATTTCCACTAGGATTTCAGTGCTGAATCAGCCATGCAAATGTGTTAAAATAAGTCAATGTGTTTATATTCAGTTGCTAGTATATACAGGTGCCATTAAGTAAAACTTAGCTGTAATTAAGAAACAAATTGATACAGTTTCTTGGCCTTTAGAGGCTGTAGGACAACAGTTAAGTTAAATTGAATTGAAGTTTTTCACAAAACCTTTTGATCTTTCATGATCTCACAGTGTGATTGGTATTAATAAAATACAGCGGGACTCTGAACTCTTTGCTAAGCTCCTTGCCTTGTCCACAACTGGTGTGAGAGACCACAAGAGGTTTCTTTCAGCCCTCATTAAATCTTAACTCATTTTTTTTCTATTACCTCATTTCATGCTCAAACAGAGTTACAGTTAATAAATTATTAACTAAACATGCATTTTTATTTCACCCCAGCAATCTGAACACATTTAAAACCACAGTTTTAATGTGTAAGACCTTGGTTTTTTCTCATTCTCAAAATTTCAGAAAATATTTACACATATTTTTCTCCCTAAATGTCTCAAGAAATAAAACATCCTTGTGTTTTGGTGAGAAGTGACATGCATATAACCTCAACATCTGTACCCTAGCTCTACTTTATTCAATAAATCTGTTAGCTGCCAAATATTAAAACATTGATTTATTGCCTGGTGACAATCTTTGCAGTTATTTTTTTCTTAGAAATTTCCAGATGAGACCAGAGGCTCATAACTCGTGTTTGAAAACTTCGGGCTCTTCAGCTCTGCCTGCAAGAACCGTTTGAAGAGCTACAACTCTGCTTTGTGACAAGTAGGGAGATGGAGGCACAGGTGCTGCTTCCCATTTTTATGTGGTTCCCAAACAACTTTGGTTTGCCAGCAGTGTGACATAAAAATGTTGAAGAAGCCATCACTCTCCCAGAAGGTTGATGGATGAAAGATAGATGGGCTTACAGATGACTACATAGGTATCTCTGATAAGATCAGTGTCATTTTATGCACCAGAAGAATGATACAGAGTGAGGGGGAGCGATAGAGGGAGTAGTTCATTGAGCTTCATCATAAATATTATTAATTCATTCCCATAGAGAGCGAGGCTGTAACTGAGTGTGAATGCAAGTAGAAATGCAGAGAGGAGGACGAGTGTGGCAGGATGAATGCATGTCTTTCTAGGTTTATGTTCAAGTGAGACCATTTTTCCTGAAAGGGGAAAAATGGAGCCACTAGGAGAAGAGTGATAAAGTTATCAGTAGGAGTGAGACAATGAGAGAGTGGGTAAGGTAACCACAAAGAGGCTGAGGAGACAAGGAGACAAATGCACAAGAAAAGGGAGCGGGGGTGTGAATAAAATGGGGAGAATTGAGAGGAATAAAGAGGGTATTATGTCCTTTAGTAAGAAAAATGCAAAATAACAAAAGGAAAAGATGAGTATATGCAACAAAGGGGGATGAGTGGGTGTGCTAGAAGTCTACTCACTGAATGACATACCCTGTTCAGTGCCCTGAGCTTCTGCTTCTATGGAAATCTATCTTCATATTTGTAACCTTTAATAAGTGTGCACACACACGTGCACACAGTTTCATGATCAGTCAGAGGTGAGGAGATGCGGACACAGAGCAGTGACAGGATCTGTCATCTCCTGTCAGGTCCACAGACACACTCACAATCCTGACTCCTACTCTCAGTCGGTGTGCTCTTCAGACACCCTTTGTCCTCATCTCCCTCATCGCTCACTCTCCCATCTGTCCCTGCTTTAAAACACCCTCAGCACACAATCATATTTAGTCAGTGTGGCAGAAAGTGTCTGCGCAGAGAAACCCCACTTGTCAAACTATTAGAGTAGCCACTGTCGCTGCTGCTAAGTACAAAAAAAAAAACCAGGTCTGCAGCTGGAATTGGTAATCAAAGTCTATTTAAATATTGTTATTAAATGATTAATTTCAAGTAATTTAGCATATCAGTAAGACTGTAGTAGACGTTTGTACTTTCTTTATAACAGAGAGTAAGCAGCCCTTTTCTATTGCAGGCCTTTTAGTGGTCCAGTCTTATTCATCACCATCTAATATATATAGAAAATAGCTTGTGTCCCCTTCAATAGGGCATTGATAATGAATTTAGTTAAACGACATGACTAATGTGCATTTCTGCACTAGTAATGAGTTTACCAGACTTAAAGGACAGGAACATAGGCCAATCCAGTCCGAAGAGGCCACCCACGTCCAATGTCCTGTCCAGTGATCACCACCCACTCGCTCACATCTCCCGTTGTTTGGACCAGTGCGATAAACTCTTTAGAATGCATGAAAGCAAGTCCTGGGGGCAAGTTCACCAAAGCGTGAAGGAGGGAGGAGGGAGATGACAGTATGGTGGTGGAAAGGGGGAGAAGAAAGAAGATGAGTAAAGCTAATGGCTTTACGGTAGCAGAGATAATCAGGCTAACTAAAAATCACTTCATCTCACACAGAGCGGATGGCATGCTGGGAAATGGAATGAAGCCGCCGTTCTGTGTTGTGTTTAGGCGCCATGACTCAGACAGATGTGTCTTAGTGTGTTTCTGTGCATGTATACGGGACCAGGTCTAGGACTGGTGTGCAATTTATTGACAGATGCTGCTGATTAAATGTGTCTTAAGAGTTCCCTGGAGAAATCTCATGCACACAATTAATCATTGTCTTATCTTGTATGCTAGAATACATGCAAAAAACTTGAATATGTAGTCAGCTCGAGGGTGTTTCATGGCACTGGTGCATGAAAAGCTTTTCCTGAAATGGCTCCCTCATATCACAACGCACAATTAGGCCTGCCACTATAGTACCCCGGAGTCAATGGTGGCACAGTTCAGAGCTCTGCTCGAATAGGTTCCTCTAGGCTTTAGGCTTTCACCCTGTGTGGGTATGAAATCTGAAGCAGCCCACTAACTGCACTGCATGCTCGTGTGTCCTGTGTCTAGTGTTAAAAAAGCAGGGGTCAGTCAGCCCTTGTGGGTAGCAGCATTTTGTTCTATTCCCTGTCTTCCACTCCTCACATACAGCGTACATGTGCCACAAACGAGGCTTTAAACCGACATTAAAACCATATCAAATTGATAGCTCTCTGTGTGGAGCTTCCCCTGATGTGCTTTTCTGCTACAATCCTGTGCCGCCAAAAGAGGCTGTGAGCACAGATTCATCGTGTGGTAATCATCCTGTACAACACAGGGTTTCTAGAAAGACCTACAAGTCGGCAATCCAGCCTTGTGGAAGCCGAAGATGGGTTTTAATTCTCCACACTCCACACAGACAGATTTCATGGTTGTGACTTTTCCTGCCATCACGCAGGAGAAAGGAGGGAATTTAAAACTTCATTAAACCCATTAAAAGGGCCATTTCTGTTCTTGTTTCTTTTTTCTGCTTTCCTGTTTATCAGCTCTGGCTTCTGTGAAAATTGGGTAAATCCATCACACTTCCCCTGGCAACGCCTAGGCCCTTTGCCCCTCTTAAAAAAATGAAAACATATATGCAGAGAAATCACATTGGGACACGGCTCCAAAGAAACCGTCTCGGCTGTTTGTTTTTTTTTCATTTTTCGCGTCACTTTTTCATCTGACCTAGCAGTGTGCCTCCTCACGCAGAATAATAGGAGCTAAAGCCATTCTCTTTTTGCCGAGCCATCAGAGAGCCATGGAGAGCCGGAGGAAGTGATTTCCATGTTAATGGGAACCTTCCCAGCAGCATCTAAACTTTCTCTCCTTTCCTCCTCTTACTGCTGCCTTGCCTCCTTCCTCTGCTTTGTGCTTACTTTCCTTTTACTCGCTCCCAGAGGACTCAATCCTTTTGCTGTTCTCTTGCAGCGTTACCTTTCACCCCTCAGCCTCTGTTTACCTCTTCCTCCTGTTTTCCCCTCTGGCGCTGCCTTTCTCTCTGTCGAGCTTGATGAATGGAGTCGCTGGACTGTGAGCGGCACATCTTCAACAGGGTGTGGCGAGCCCGGGCTAGCTGTCTCTCATTGTGTGTTTGGGTTGGTTTTTCTCTTTTTGCTTTTTTTTTTTGCTTTCTTCTCCAGTTATCTTCCCACATGCGGTATACACGTACAAATCCTCTTTCCAGCTTAGCCCCATCCATATGGGTTCTTAGAAAACAAAAAAGAGAAAAAATTAGCCAGACAAAAGAACTCAGAGTCTATGAAAATTCTGTCTCTCCCGTTACTTTGGGACTACAGCAACGTCCCTGCTGCTTAACATGTGCACTCTACACCTAACCCTCTGAGGATGTCTGAGCAGCCAACTCAGCATCCTCCCTGAGGCTTTTGTCTCCACCTCCCTTCCTCGTTGCACTCTTTTTTCTGTTTTCCCTGGGCTCCTCCAAGAACAGCAGGAAATGGGCCAGCACGTCACCTCCCTTGAGATATACTTAGTAGCTCCAACCACCATATGGTTTGTGTCTGGTAAAAGACAGTGGGGTAAACTGCTCTGTTGCAAGGGATCCAAATTATTCACCTTGGCCCTGCACTCTCCTCCCTAAGAGCTAAAGGTCAAACTGTGTTCTCCAGCAACACATCTTTATAAATCTTTAAAGAACTTCACCATATTTAATAAACAGACGATCGCTCTGGGAGTAAACCAGGTAGAAAGCAGTTAGTGGGGGAATACAGGGAGACAGACATGTTGTCAAAATGGACCCTGCAGGGCCTCGTGGGAGTCTGTAGCTTCCAGCTGTTTAAACAGGCTGCAGTTAGATAGGAGGTGGTTTGTGTTTGATGTGAATGAACAAATCTCTTTATGAGAGCTGCAAAACAAAGAACAAATGACAAAAACAACAAAAACACAAAAAAACAAGGACAGAAGAAAGTCTGCAGTAAGCGTAACCAGCCAGTAATGTTATCAAAGCTCCAAACTATCCACAATGTGCTGACTTAAAAAGGTGCTATTGGGTTTTAAAGGAGGTCTTTCTGGAAGTAATGTTTTTCTCTTTGCTTATATTGCCTAAGTTTTGCACCTGCACAATCATTGTTTCTCAGGTATGTTCGGAGGCTCCTGTGTGCTTTTGCACGTTGTAACTGCTGCACTTGCAATTATGGGTTCAAACTTCACCAGGCTCATTTTGCTACAGTGCATGAATGCAGAGTAAACTGCTTTGCATAAAACACACTAAACAGGAGAGAGAAGGTTAGTTTCCAAAAGTAATCTACTTATAAGCTGTTTCAAATATATTTATTCATAACATTGCAAACAAGCTTTAGTCATGTTGCAGTCCACACATTTATACTCATTATTTTTAACAGTTATTCTAATGTGTGTAAAATATTTTTAATTGTTGTGAAAAATAGGTTTTATCTTAATTTGTTTTTGTATTTACACCTGGAAAAGTTCTAATCTGTGTACAGCTTTATAACAGATGTACACAAATGTTTTTTTCTTTTTAGTAAAATTAACTTTTAGCACCTCAGATAGAGCAGTATGTGAAGAGTTTTCCCAGCTGCTCAGTTTCAAGTCAGGGCAAAACAAGCTGCAAGACGCACGCCCTGTGTGATATAATAGAAAATCTGAAAGGGCATGCACGAGGATCACTGAGTGCCCGGTCGTGCACAAACTGCCTGATTCAACTCTAATGTAGGCCATATGAAACAATAAGGAAAGGTCATGCAGCTATGGCAGATCATTAGCTTGCCCATTGATTTACTCTTTAAACTGGTAGGTTTGAATGGGAATGGTTGCCGTGTGTTTGTACAGTATGTCCATTTGTTACTTTAGCCATGCTGGCGACCCCTCCACAGCATCTGTCATAGAAGCATTGCTATTTTCTGCATTGTTTATTTTTTCAATATAATATCTCAAGCTGTGACTTTCACTAAAATAGTTAAAATCACTTTCCAGGAAACTTGTTTATAAAGAAAAGTAAAATCAAAAACCGTTTTTTTTTCTGTCTGAAAGTCATTAGAAAGGTATAATAATCAACTTGGAAATCCTGTGGTGAAGCTTTCAGTCTCTTTGATTAAATGTTTGAATGATTCATAAATACAATTCTCAGATGCCTGGGGAATATAAACCCTGACTGGATTATTGACTAGCTGACCGATAGACCACTGTTTGTTAGACTAAAGAGCTGTGTGTGTTTGACAAGGTAGGAGCACAAGAGTACAGAAATGTTCAGTTGTTTCTGCAAATAAAAACACCAAGAGGATATTTAGGAATCAAGTATAAAAAGTGAACCCCTTAATGCCTGATATGTGATACAAACTGTTTCTGAGACAGTTTGCATCATTATAAGGCAGAAACTTTACTAAAAACCTTGTTGTTCACCATATAATACTGCTCTCCTCGAAGCAGCAGATTACACTATAATGATTTTGGTAATGGTAATAAATAGTAAACATACAGAAAATATAAATTTGTTAAAGTGCCAAATAAAGTTTTCATTTTAAAAATGAGATGTCTTTGCCCAGTTCCTAATTCAGACATTAAGGGGTTAACCTGGACATTAGATTGGACTGGAAATGTTACACTGATGGTGTCCAAACAAAAGAGCAACTTCTTGAGAAAACTTAAGTCTTTTAACAGTTGTGGAAAACCTGCTGCATGTATTTTATAAGTCTGTTGTGTACATTGTAGCAGGAGAAATAGTTACTCTAAGATGGACAAAATCAGAAAAAAGGAAAGCTGCACTTTGTGCAGAGGAATGTTTGCAGCCTACGGAGCACATATGAAGAATGTGGTAAAAGCTGCTCAATACACAGAGAAAACTGCACAGTGAGTAAACAAGCAGTTGCAGTGTCTTTTTACTCGCTATCAAGTCTGAAGAACTCTTTTTTGAAAGGAGAAATAGACGTTTCCATTAGCTTATTTGAAATTAATAAACTTTGCTGCATAGAGCAGATGTCCAGAAGCTGTGAGGAAAAGCCTTTTGCTATTGGTTGTGACTCAATAAAAGCTGTTCTATCAGGAAACCAGAGTGTAAATATATTTGTTTTGGATTCAGTCACAAAACACCCGATGAGTCAAATGACCTCCAGTTATTACTACCTAAATGCACAAAGGAAAAAACTACATCAAACAACTAAATAATGAATTATTTTGCCATTTTGCCCATTTTGATGCGGTTTGGTTGAACGTGGGACTTTGACATTAACCATGGAGCAGTCAGTGCCATGCCATGTTTCCCAGGTTTGGAAAACACATTTAACAACTTTGTATTTCAGAGCAACACATGCATCATGTGACAGCTGTCTCTTGCTTTAAGCATCATATCAACCGACCGGACATTTTGATCTTGCACCATGGCTGATTCAGCAAAATGTCCAGTACTGGAAGCGAGAAAGGAAATGCAATCAGTCAGAGGCTTCTTCAGGTGTGCTGCAATAAGGAAACTCTAAACCAACTAAGAGTTCATTCGGTTCTGTTGTACTTTATTCATTCACACAATCACTGTAAATTCCTTTACATGAACAGTTGTAATTTTTTGCAGATTTTTCTGGTCTCTTTTTTTTAAGCTATTTTCCTGGTAATTGCTGGGATGGGCTCCAGCTTCCTCGGGACCCTGGGCTGGATTAAGCGGCATAGAAAATGAATGATTAAATGGTCCCTCTTTCTCAAAAATCACTTCAAATTGGTTCTTTTTATCTTGAAGCATCTCTCATTTAAACTCATCCACACCCAGTGTCCAACCTGCCTGCAGGCTTGGGCAGCACCTTGTGTTAATTAAAGCTGACTCCTGGATTTTGGATTTGCCGTTTCCACATCATTGGGTTTTGTGAAAATATCAAAGATTCCAAAAAGAGTCTGACTAATTTCATCTGGTGTTAATTCTCTGTTGTAGTTGCTGAGAGTAATAATGATAACTGTGATAACCTAAACAATTAAATAATGGGCAATAGTTTCTAATAATTGTTATTCGCTAATTAAGTTTTACTGCAGAATCCAAATAAGAGGAAGTGAAATGAAAGGAGAAACTAATTAAAATGAAGGTGGCTTATACCAGCACACTTTTTATCCTTTTATTTTCTCTATCCCTCTGTTTCCCTTGCTCTGTATTAATATTTCATCTAAAGTTCAGTGCTTTCTGCTTCAATAGACAGTAAAATCACTGCTGGAAACATTGCTCTGGGTCACATCTCTCTCTCTCTCTCTCTCTCTCT
>JBAMIG010000008.1:5334239-5348503 GCA_037177335.1 Kiunga ballochi
CCAAGCTAAATTATCAGCTGTCTAAACATGCACTGTCTATTATTATTATTATTATTATTATTATTATTATTATTATTGTTGTTATTATTAATAATAATTTTTATTATTATTATTAGCATTATTATTATTACTAATAATATTAATATTAATATTTAAATGATTTATATAATAACAATAGCTGTACTGACACCTACTTGTTCACATTTTTAAAGTGATAAACTTGTTATAAATAATCACAAAGTAAGATTCAGATCCTCAAACAGATAATTATTGAAGTGCTGCTGGACTTAGACGGCAGCTTTTAGCTTGTTTCAGTGAGCAGGACGCACATCCTCTTACTGTAGTAAAGGGGGAAGAGGTACATAATTAAAACATTTTCTTTAACTCTTTAATATATCTTCTACAGTTTGCAAAAGCAAATTGCCACCTGCAGTGGTATCATTGTGAAGTGCAGTCTGCAGATGGACTGAGTGGTGCATCACATTAAATGAATCTACTGGTGAATGTTAGTCAGTGGTGTTATTAAGTGGAAGGTCAGGACATGGCTTCCAAATAAAACTAATCACATAATAACAGGAGAAAGTTGTAGTAAATAATTGTTAAAGTCCACATTTAGCAGGTTGATCTGTGAGTTTTCACCGTATCTAAAAATAAATCCAATATGCTACATTTTGAAAATTCTACAATCGTTGTAAAAACCTAAAGTATTTTGTTAACATTTTCAAAATATATATATTATACTTCTTATTAACTAGGACATTTTGACAGCTATTTCTCATTTACAACAATGACTATGCTAAGAGGCCATTCAATTAGAAATCACATGAAGTACATGGATCAGAAATGTCTGTCATAAATCATTTAAAGTAAATGTTTTAGTACAAGGTGGAATAAATAACAACCAATAAGGGCAGACCTCTGCATTGATTATGGTTATAAAACTGCTGGAGCGCAGGTTACAGTCGTAGTGGAAATGGTAACGAATGAGCTAAGATTAAAAAGTGTTTTGTTTATTTTTTTCTTTCTTCATTTGTGGTTTTGTAAATAAATTAGTACTAAATTAGTGGAGGAATAAACCAATGGTCACTTAACAAGTCACTAGTGTTGAAAGGGGCACTAGAAACAGAGCAGATTGCAGTATGATGCAGTCCTACTTACATCCAGTAAATGGGACTAAAGTACCATTTTGTTTGTAGAAACTGGTGAATGAGGCCCAGTGAGCACATTCTGACTTCTACTAATATGCAGAGAGAAGCAATTAAACTTGAAATAGCTCTTTTATTTAGGTTAAGATGGTAGGACCCTAAGGCCACTCTTACAATGCACCTTCTATGCATTGCATCTTATTTGTCACCCATCTGGTAGACACGGAAATAATATTTCCCAAGTTACTGAGTTAATTAAAAATGGTTATGAATTTGTGCATGACTACAACAAATCGCATTCAGTGTGTCTGGGTGGGTTTTTAGCACAAGTGTCCTGGTTGAGTATGTATCAGTAAGGCATGACAGCTTGGCTCATTACCTAAGCCCAGGGTTAAATTAAGCTTTCTTCTTTGAAAATATTGAATAAAAACCTTAGAGTCGGGAGAGAATAAGCCATCCATTTACCCAGTTGGAGCTCCAAGTCAATTACGTAGTGGAGGCATGCAGGCTGCTGATATGATATAGCACTTCTCTAACCTGAGGCCTCCTCTGTATTTGTTTTGTCTTCATGTGTTTCACGTCTTTGTCTGCATGCGTTTCTCTTCCTTCCTCATTCTTTTCTCTACCTCCTCTCCTTTATTTCCCCCATGACTTCTGCTCCTACTTCATTGTTCATTTTCTCCCCTTTATTTTGTCAAACCTCTCACATGCTTCAATATACCTATACCTGTTGCCAACCCCTCGACAGCAGTGAGCGCCTTGTCATTGTCTCTGCGCCGCCAGAAGCGCGACTCCCTGTCGCCCTTAGAGGAGGACGACGTGCGCGAGAACATCATAACGTATGACGACGAGGGCGGAGGTGAGGCTGACACGGCTGCCTTTGACATTGTGGCGCTGCAGAGTGCTCCGCACAGTTCACGCTCACGTGGCTACCGCACGCTAGACAGCAGGAATATGTAAGTAGGACAGAGGTGTGTGTTGGTGTGTTGTAGAATGTGTTTTACTTACATCAAACCCTGCAGCTTCCTTGTATTGCATGAAAAAAAAGAAGACAGAAAGGGGGAAAAAGATGCCTTTAGAGTAAACAGCTTTCATCGTAGTCCAGCACTTAACTGATCCACTTAAGTAACTGATCGAGCCACAACTTCCAGGTCAAAATCAGTATAGGATCAAAATGCTGAAACAGAAGGCTATCAAACTCGGCAGTCCTGCGAGACCACTTTGTTGTGCTCATTTTGTTAAAGCTCATTTATGTTCTGCTACATCAGAGGGTTGTTTGCACCCACTTTGATGTTTCTGTGAAACATTGTTATTGCCTTTGGACTAATAATTAGCTCCTGAATTCATGCAAGCCATATGGAGAGGCCATAAACAAGTATAAAGGCTGCCTGTAGTTTATCCAAAATTGCTTCTCACAGTTTATGGAGGTGTGCAGAACAGCATGAAAAGCTCATGCATCTAGTGCAATCCAGTGCAACATCATTGCAATAATCCCACCTTTGTGGAGCTCTAAGTGTTATGTTTTGCTTGCAAACTGTCACTGTAAAGCTGTAGACTGGGTTTTTTTTACAATAGGAATGGCTTGGTTTCAAGATTTGAAACCAGCATGGCCCAAGTTGTTAATTTAATCCTCATATAAAATGACTGGGAATATCTTAGCCTTGTCTGCGCTGCATTTTTTCAAATCTCTTTCTGAGCCACCAGCATCATGAAGGCCTGAACAAAATATCCACAATGCCTTCTTAACTCGTTATTTTGTTTAACTTAGAATGAGATAAAAATGTGCACAGCAGTAGTTTGTGGACTAGCAAGCTCTAACACATAAAGTAGACATGTTCTCAAACTGCTTCAGGTTAAATGAGAATCTCACTTGTCATACAAACAAAGCACAGAAACACAAATAAACATAAGACCGAACGGAAACCTTACATCTATCTAGTCATATTTTGTATAACAAGTTAACAATAACCTGGGTGTCACATAATCTCAAATTACACTATTCAAATTAAATGGATTCATCAAATCATTATTCTGCACAATTTAACAAATAATGCTTAATGATTAATTTGATTTTAGGTGTGTTGAAGCAGGAATGCCATTAAACTTGTTGTACAGTTATTCGGGAGACGCTTTTTTCCAAAGCGACTTACATATTATAAGGAGTCATTTTAACCATAGCTATTAACCTACATGCATGTCTGGTGGGTGGGAGGGAAGTCAGAGTCCTCAGAGAAAACCCACATACAGTATACATGGGGAGAACATGCAAACTCCACACAAAAGGCCACTGTTCAGACCTCCCCAAGCAACCTTCTTGCTGGCAGGCCACAGTGCTAACCACTGCACCACCATGCGGCGCTTACAGGACTGAGGACCACACTGTGAGATCCTTGGTTTAAAGGCTGGATAGTCTGAGTCACTTGCAGACATATGGTTTTCTTAGGGCAGTGGTAGCTAAAAATATTAACGGCAGACTGATGACGAGGCAGGAATTGGCAGGAGAAGAGCCACGGGCATAAACAAGTGTTCCTGGAAAGCAAAAAGGATACTGAGATGTTTTGTAAGTATTTTGTTTTAGTACATGGCTTGACCTAAAACCATCTGCAATTATAAAACAGTCGCCCTTTCCAGAATGACATAATTTAATTCAGGATGAATGTAGCTGTTATCGTGATGTGATGTGACAGTCGGACTACTATGGTTGCAGCATATTTAATAAAAAATTGTTATTCCTCTGATCCAAAACATTTCATATGGGCTTGTTTTAAAATGATCTGATAACATATTAACTAAATTAATTATAGGGATTATAGACACTATTAAACTTATTGGATTGTTATTGAAAATAAGTTGTGAATTAACCTGATATAACCAGTTCTTCTTTTTTGTTATGGCCACTTTGAGACCAGTCATAAAAAGTGAGAAGGTCTGTCCAGGATTTGCTCTATTGATTATTATTGCTCATCACAGGCAAGCCTCCATTTAGGATATACTTAATTATTAACCCAAGCAAACTAATGCACTCAGCTAATGTTTGGGTGCATGAGATAAAAAGTGTAATAGTGGGAAAACAGAGAGTCAAATGAACCCCTTAAGTCCTGATGTATAATTTTTTAACACATACTAAGACATTTTGCATCACTTTATGGCAGAAACGTTTACCGTGTGATACTGTCCCCCTGCACCCTGGTGGATACCAGGAAACAGAAAATTACACTGTAAGGATTTTGAACTATTTCATAGTAATAAATAGTAAATGCATGAAAAAAAACTTTTTTTTTCCATATTTTGTTAAAGGGCCAAATAAAGTTTTCAGATTTTAAAACTGAGATGTTTAGGCTTTAATTTAAGGCTTTAATTTAAGCCAAGCAACCAATGTGGTCCACTACCTGTATTGGGTTGGGTCCAATCCAGTGTTCCAGTCCAGAATTACTTAGGATTATGGTAACTACAGATAAACAAGATCAGCCCAATCAGACCCATTGCATGAGGAAATATTCAATGTTTTTTATGCTAAGAAAATACTGTGACAGTATTTACGTTAAACAGATCCATTTTACAGTGACCATAACCTTGCTTAAAATGAAAGACATTATTACTGTTTTATGCACAATGTCTAAAACAAAAGTTGGATAAAGCCGTTATGTAAATATAAATTTTTTCTCCTGTAGACGATACGCCCAGCATAGCCAAGACAAAAATCGCACCTACAGCTGGGCTCAGAATCCAGTTGTGGACAGCAGCTACTCAGGACCAGGAGGAGCCCTTTATGGTCGTCTCTGCTACAGCAGCCACACATTACCCATTCTCCGTCGCACTCCAGGTGGAACTTTTGACCCAGGCTTGGCAGAGCTGGCGTATCGTTTTCCTGGAGGACAGCCTGATCACTCCTTGGTTATCCAGAACCAAGGGGCAATGATCGGACCAATGGAATCAGGAGCAGTGTATATAGCTCCCACCGATCTCAGTACAGGAAGCCGAACGGTGAGCCGCACAGGAAGCCGCGACGGGACGGCACCCCAGAGTGGGGTGAGCACGTCGGATGGAGGGACACCAAGGACCAGTGACAGCCAGGAGCGAGGAGGAGGAACAGGAGCTGCAAGCAACTGTACAGAGGGGAGTAATGAGGACAAAGTTAACCACAATCAAGATGTGGACTGGGTGAGGATAGATTTACACTGAAAAAAACAATATTGGTGTGGTTATGGTGACTTTAATGCTTTGGTGTGGTGTGAAATCTACTAAAGATAAAACAGGACAGGTAATTTGTCTAACTGGATGCCCCAAGTCTGCTGTAAGCTGCAGGATAATCCTAGGTTTTAAACATTGTTGTCTACATAATTCATATAATTTTTTGGGGAAAATGTTCAACAGGGCTTAAGATGATAACGTCTTTTGATCTACAATGGGCTCGGCTTGCATATTTGGGTATTGGATGAGTAAATGCAGTAAAAACATTGTGTGTACGGAAGCACATGAGAATAAAAGAGACGTCTATTAAAGAAAAAAAGCAGAAAGCGAGGTAGTGTTCCACTGAATCATGAATTAAAGTGGAATAATTTACTTGTTTTATGAAAACTGCCGGCATTGTAATTATAATTGGAATTTAATGACTGGCTTAATTGTTCAATTGAATAAGCAAATAATAGGTAAGAAAGTAATTAAGGCAATATAAAAGCATTACTGGATTGGCATTCAGCTCAATACACTTGATAATTGCAGTGATTCTACATTTAAATTATTATTATTGTTCTTATCTGTGTAAAACAGTGCAGGACAATACTTTGGGTTGATGAGGGTTCAGATATCCCAGAACATTTGTATCACAATATTAATTTTCATGTATGCAGGGTTTTTTTATATATATGGTCCTAGCTAATCTAGCCGGTCCTTGCTTTATTTAATTTTCATATATTTTATCTCTCCATTATTGCCTCTCCCTTTCCCTTTCACAGTGCAGCCGTAGCTCATTCTAGTGTTCAATTAATATCTATGCCTTCTTCCGACTCTTTTCTTCTGCTCTGTTCAGTTTGACGTCATTCTGCACATTATCTAAATCATTTCTTATCTTCATCATCTCCTGCTTTTTCTGCATTTGAGCTCTGCCATCAGGCCCCCGTTCTATCTTTCTGCTTTTTTTTTTACTATGCTTGCCATTAAAGTTTCATATCAGAATCATATCATTTTGTACCAATGCAACCAAGCCTAACCCCCAACCCCAGCCCAGTACTGACACCACTCATGCTCGCTTACGTCCCCTTCAGGTGCAGTCGGAGACATTACCCCGGGAGCACAATCTTGTCATGACCCGATCCGGCTCCATGATCGGCCAGGGTCACAGCGTGGGAGGCTGGGCTTGTGACTCAGCTACATTACCCCTGGCAGGACGGAGGACCTCCCGTTCAGGCCTGTCCCCAAAACGCACAAGCTCCAGCCTGGCTGAGTCTGACTCCACGGGAGTAGGAGGAGGACTAAATGGGAACATGGCATCCTCAGCAGATGGACAACCACCTCTTAATGGGCGCAACTATGCCACTGTCCTGCAGGGAGAGATTTCTGGACCCAGGGACTACCCCGGCAGCTTGGGAAGGGGAGGACTGGAGATGGGGAGCAACTTTGTTGTGGCAAGGCCAGACAGGGAGAATGGGGGATTACCACTTACAGGAACTCCCTCTGTCTACCCAGAGGCAGCTGGCTTTATCGGGGACTGGCGTGATCGAGTGGGTCTGGGGGGGTATGTTTTGGGCAGACGGGATATGAGCCCCCAGCTTTTACCTTTCCCGGGGCAGCCACGAGGAGCGTACGGTGGAGTATTGGGCTACGAGCCCAACTGGGTTCCAGGTATGGAGGCAGCGAGAGGGCCACCAGGGTCAGGGGGTCCCTCTTTGGCACTGAGAGTGGGTGAGTTCCTACGGCTGCGTCTTGCCCAAGTCACATTTGACCCCTCACAGCCACCGTACGACTCCGTCCAGGTCTATGGCCTGGAAGGGACTGGGTCCAGAGCCGGATCCCTCAGCTCCTTAGAGAGCGAAGGAGAAAAGGAGGATTGGGGAGCAGGGCTGGAAGAGTGGGGCCCCCAGTTTGAAAAGTTAGCTCAGCTCTTTAAAGACAGAGAAAAGGAGAGGGAGGACAAAGAAAAAGTTGAAGAGGGTTCCAAAACCCAGAGAGACAACAAAAAAGAGCCTGAGAAGAAAGAGAAAATGGAGGGAGGAGAGCAGGCCGAAGAGGAAGGGTAAGACTGAGGATAGGGAAAATTAAACAAATAGGGGCAAAGGAGGAAGAGAGAGAACAGGAGGATGATGAAAAGGCAACTAGAAGTAAAATAATGTGAAAAGAAGTTAAATGAGAGAAAGATGAAGAGGCAAAGTAATAAAAAGAGACAGAGAAAAATGAGCCTTGGGAGGATGGAGAATGCGAGGGCAGGAGAGGGAGTGATTGATGTAATTTAAAGCAATAAGTGTTGAAACTCTGATATGGTTGAGCACAGATACTGAGACAATGCAGAGGCTGCTTCGGCTCGGGGTAGCAACAATTTGTTAAATGCTTTGGACAAAGAAAAACAACCCCAAACATCCCAGACTCGATTTAATTCAGCTCTCGAATATGGAATGAGAAACAGCAGGAAACAAGAAGAGAGAGACGTTACTCGTCCTGTCTTTGTGTCTGCGTGTGCGCTCGTGTGTGTGGAGCTACAGATGTGCGTTTGCAAAAGTGTGCGACATGTTAAAAACAAAGTGTCCGGGTGGATGGAGGAAATCAGGATATCCAGAGACAATTAAAAGAAGAGACTTGAGGTTGGTGCGACAGGCTGCTGGATGGTTTTTGCTGTGACATGATGGAGTAAGTTTGGAAAGTAGGATAAAACATGGTGGGACGAAATTCTATTTGAATAAAAAGAAAATGACAAGAATGTATGGAGACAGAAATGGCTTTATAAGTGAGGCGATTGTACAGAAAACTGTTACGTTTTACTCCATCTGCAGCGGCAGAAAAGTGAATTATTCAGCTTGCTACTCCATTCCAAATGAAAATGATGAATCATTTAAATCCTGCAAAGGATTCTCCCTCCTTCCAGCCTACAAGGAAAACAGACATTGTGAAAAATTTAAATGATTTAGGGATGCGATCCCTTTCCTACCACCATTCCTCTCCCCACAGCTTTTTGTAGTAGAGTGTTGATATGTTTACAGATTCACACACAAAAATACACAGGGGACACAAATAACTGATTAACACCACAAGGTTTTGATTGTACTGCAGTAAGTGGTAGAAGTTAAATGAGTATTTCATCTTCTTTCTGGAGTCATGATCATTCTTTGTTTAAGATTGCCTCCGTGTTTTCATGGAAGATGTCTCTTGTTCAGTTTTTCTGGGATTTTTTTTCTTCCACATACTCTCATTTTACACACCTCGAGGACAAAGTATGCATGATTTTTTTTTTTTTATAAACAACAGGGGTTGGGGGAGGGGGGAGGGGGGTGGTTGGAAACAAAGGGAAAAAAGGCAATCAATTCCCACTTGAATAGTCAAACTGCCCAAATGAAAATTTCCAGTTTTCTAATGAAATCGTAGGAGAACAACTCCACAGAGTTTTCTGCAGCAGGCTTTGTGTCATCATTAAAGGTCATGCTGCAAATAAGCTGGAGTTTTTAGCTGGAATGCACTTTTATACTGTGTGATGTTATATAATAGATCATTAAAAACATGTTACAGATTACAGTTGTTTTATAAGATGTCAATAAAAAGATTTCATGTCTGTATGTAAAAGCGTTTCAAATGTAAATACCACTGAATATTATTGCTAAAAGAGAGTATATAAATAAAAAAAGAATAAAAAAAAGAATTTAGATGTCCAAATGAAGCACTGTTGGGATTATCTGTATGTGCTGTAGATTAGAAAATGGACTTTCTGAGCTGGACTAAAAATCACCATATATTCAACATTTGTATATGGGCTTGTCATGCCGTAGCTCTTGTCTGTGAAATGGACCAGCCAAGGGTTTAACTCTACACGTGGCCTCTGGCAGAAGCTTGTTGTGCAAAACGGTGCTGTAGTTACAGGAAAGCTGTCCCTGTGAAGAAACCAAACTGATGGAAATGCTGTGAAGTGAGGGCAAGTTGCTTTCAGGCCTCAAAAGACACTTTTTACCCCTAAAACATGTCTGAGAAAGTAAAATAATGTGATAAAATGACATATGTAATGAGTTCGCAATTCCTTTGAGTTATTAAAGCTTTATAGATGGTTACCGTTCTTTGAGAATGTAATAAACTGTACATTAGGGGAAAATGGCTTCTTTCATCTTTAATGCATTTCAGGCATTGCAACTCGGATACAGAATTAATATTGCATTTTTGCTTTGCCTTAGGAAAAATCTCTAATTTTCTCTGGTAATAACCCTCAAATAGTTATTTTACTCCAGAGAGGAGTTTTGCCACAAACCCAAACTCTTAACGTGCGCCCTTTGGTGCACTGTTGCAGAAATGTCATCATTCTGTAATTACTGGGTTGGTTTTATGTAGCTTCACAGATGTCCACCAGTTTGGTCCATGTTGTCAAGGTTTTCCTCCATCAACCTATATCAGTCTGCTAATCTTTACCCTTTACATGAGACACACACATGTCCATGCAGTGCCACTGTGCAGGCTGGATGCGTCCAGACCAATGTACTAATTACTGCACAAGAAGTAAAAAAGATTGGGGGGGGATGCAGAACCTCAGGGAGAACTTATAGATGATCGATTTTGGCTAATCAGCAAGGCATCATAATCCTGCAGATGCTCAAACTGTTACACACCTTTCAAACCTTTCCATAACTAAGTCATCTTAAAAAGAAGAATGCAGCGGTATAAATATATTACATACTTATTTGACAGGCCTTTTATTTATTTATTTATTTTTAATTGTTCTTTATTTTTTTTGTCCAGTAAAATTAACCTTGAAGAAACCACCAATTTTACTAAAAGCTAATTTTATACATTCTTCTTATTAGAAGTTTATTAAATGTTCTAAATGATATGGTTTTTTAGCATCAGGAGCTGTGAGAGGCTTTCTGCAGCAACTATCACATTGGTTGAGACCTTGCACTGGTGCTTTGGCTGCAACACAGCAGAGAAAAACCCTGATAGATGTCAAGCATCGATGTTTTTTTGGGACATAATTATACAATTATGGGGATATTATTTGTAGGGCAAAGGTACAAAATGCTGTGTCTGTCTGGTAGATGTTAAGACAAAATAAAGACACAGAAATGTCTAATGAATATCAGTCATCTAAAAAAACTACTATGAATTAGAATTCCTTTAGGAGGGAGTCACTAGACAGGGTCACTGATAAAGAAAGTCCAATACGTTTGCGTATAGTGTGCAAAAGTGATCGACTTTTCTCAATTATTTGGTCACATTCCCATCATAGAGGGTTTTTTTTTAGGTTTTTCGGGAATTTTTGTTAAGTGAAAGGGTTTTTACCTGGCAGCGGTTGATATACATGCAGTACACAACATCAGAGCTGTATCAGTTTAGAAAGAACCAGAAACAAGTACTGACAGGTGAGCTAACCTTAAAGCTTTTCAGAAGAAAATGCAGAATGAACTTATTGGGTGCTCTCTCTTTCAATCTAAATCAACTCAAATATATAGAAAAAGGATCAGGACTTTTGATTTAATGTGCATTTTTTGTCAGTCTTGTGGATTTTTACACTGCCTCATTTTTGTACCGCATGTTTGTTTGTTTTTGCTGACACATTTTCTCAACAGCAGAATAATCAAGATGCAACAAAGTCTGATTTTAGTTTTTTTAAATGTCAGGAATTCTCTAAACAAGTGTCTCTTGTAAACTACTTAAAAGTAAGTCACACAACCCCAAAGAGTTAAAGGCTAGCATACAATGGCATACAACTTATTTCTGAGCTCGTCTCATCCCCTCCAGGTAGGACGAGGACTAAGGCTGCTTTTGCCTTGAAAGACCAAAACCAGATGAATGTAATGTAGACTCTCTTGCATGTGGTGATGGAAAAATAAGGCTAATTGACTGCCATATTTGGACTGTTTATAAATGTTCCCACATACGATGGACTGCTTTTCCTCCCATTCACATCCAGTGATGACTTGAGAACTTGGATCCATGTATAGATGTCATCAAAACTGCTGTTAAAAGCACAAATATCTAAGTCTGTGAATACATCACCTGTGTAGCGTTGTCTGCAGCATTCATAATATAAGTGCCAACTTTTTAACACTCGTCACACGTAGCGAAGACTAAAAAAACTGTATCACCAGTTCAGGCGGCCATTGCAAAAGCAATTAACATGCAATACCAGTAAGTGACCTTCCTCCCCTTTCTAATTATATGGTTTACTCCACAGTCTTGATTGACTGCAGGTGTCTCATCTGTGTTGATTCAAATCTCTGCTCTGACTGATTGGTCAAAATCAAAGTGATGATTCTCTTGATTTGTCTTATTTCAGAGTTTTGGAGTACTATGCCAACTAAACTACTCGACAGACCTGATTATCACACCTCCCGAGCCTGGCAAATTGGTTCAATCAAAAGCGTGATTAGTTAAATCAGTTGTTTTGAATGGAATAAAAGCTGGAAGTCCCTGCAACTAGCTTGGATATCCCTACAGCCAAAAGTCTCCCTGTCAGGCTATTAGTCTAATACTTTGTTCAAAAGACAAAAAATCTCACATGATTGTGTAGTCCTATATAAATTACACAAGTAGAAATAATAGTCTGTAGTAATGTAGTTCTGTGTGTAGCCTGATGATGCAAGGTGGGCTTGATTTGTGATCAAAAAGGTACTCTTTAGTAAAACAAGGTTGACCCCTTTGGTTCTGCATCCTCCTGTGACCTCACAGCTCCTGCACGATGTTAATTCCACAATGCGTGCTAAACAGAGTGTATTTATTTCTGCTGTACCTTTTCTTTTTGTAAATTTGAATAAAAAAGGAATTATAAAAAAAAAAAGACGAGTCAAACCTGATCTGTTTCCCAAATTTCTTGATCTGCTGCAACTTGCATTTGCTGCTTTTTTAATGAGCTGCGCCAGAGTGACAGAAGGAGAAGGCTACTGAGAGATGTGCTGTTCTAACCTGCAGTGCATACAAATTCACAAGCACCATTTCAGCATGTGTCTCTGTGTGAGTAGGTGGGTGTGCCTTGTCAAATTGACCCTCTGAAACTTCCAAACCACAGGCAGTTTGTGTGTCGCGTGGGTGTGTGTACGTACACCTGATAGATGAAGGAACGTCTTGTCTGGTGTGATCCACCTCGACAGGGGGATATGAGGTCAGTAACTGAGGACAGACAGACATTTCTGCAGAATAATCATGCTCAGAGACAGAGCAGGAAACATTTTCTGTTTGTGGAAAACAATAAAAGGAAAGGACATTTGGAACTCTAGAGCAGAGGCAAATAGACCAAACCTGACAGCTGCAAACCACATTTACGAAGTAACTTCAACAACCTTTGCAACCATTCTGAACTCTGCAGCTTCTGTCCTGCTCTGTGATGGATTGGGGAGATGTGCACCATCGCTGTGTGATGGAATAGCGATAGTTAAAAAGATATATTATAATGATTAAATATGAAGGAGAGGATTATTACTACATGATGGTTTAGAGAATGATCATGTTAGCTGGGTCTTCGCTTGATTACAATGATAATACCCGCCTCAAGTCAGGAAAGAGAGTCATGCAGAGGGAGAGGAGAGGGATGGAGAGAACCATATTAGCAGCTAATATGCAAGTCTGTTGCATTACATAAAATCATATTTGTGAGTGGGTTAGAGCTGATGCTGCAGACTGCTGAAGAAAAAGCCTTTGCCATCTCAGTCAGAGGTTGTGCACTCCCATAATTATGAGATTCTCCAGGCTGGCTTGCCCCCATGAAAGCAGCATCCTGTATGTAAAGAGGTCGAGAATTCAGTTTGAGGCAAAACAGAGCTTTAACTTTCTTCAACCACCACTAAGCAGATAAAACACACCAGCATATAACCACAAGAACACGCTATCAGTTTTCAGCTCTTCCATGTGCATTTTATCAGTCTCCCTCAAGCATCAACACTGCATTGCAGTAAGCTAGGTGTGCTGTCATGGCACTGTCAATAATTACAGCATGCATAATTGATCATAGTATAATGGCGGAGCTGATGATAAAATGGGTTCAGTTAAAGCTGATGCACCTGGGAATGCCTGACTATCCACTATGCTGCAGATCTGCATCCACATGCTTTGACCTGCAGTGTTGCAATACAGGACACATGAGTTGGTGGGTGTGTATGTGACAGTTCAAGTACATGGAAATTCCTCATTCTGTTTGAACCATTCTGACACACTCCCTCCTTCTGGCTACTTGGCAAAGTGTCAGTGCACGGTTGTGTTGCTTATTGACTCTGTGCTGTGCTCATGTTGTGCATCTTAGAATTTCAAGTGGGAGCAGAGCTTATAAGGTCTCTCTAAGCACATGAAAAACATCAGAACATGCAAGTCAGGTTGGATATAACTTTTCAAATATGACAACTTGCATGCTATAAGCTGTCAATGTTTTCCCTGCAGTTGCATGAGCTCAGAGCGCATTTCCTTTGAGAGGACCAAGCTTCAACTCTGCAGATTTCAGTCTGAATGCATGGAAAGTATGGAGAGATTGATTATTGTCTGACTAACTCCTCTGGGGTATGTCATGCTGTGGGGCTGGGAGGGGAAGATTAAATGTGAGATGGGTTGTGTCTCAGGATGTTAGTGACCTGAAGCAATTATTAGGAATACTACTGATTATATGTTAAAAAAAAAAAAAAAAAAAACAAGCAGGCAAGCGAAGGATATAATAAAAAGAAAGAAAAAGCTGGGGAGGGATAAAGAGGGGACTCACAGCAAGGAGGTTGCCGGTTCGAGCCTTGGTGTCGGCAGGACTCCAGCCGGGAATCTTTCTGTGTGGAGTTTGTATGTTCTCCACGTGTTTAGCGTGGGTTCTCTCTGGGTTCTTCCTCCCACAGTCCAAAGACATGCACCTTGGGCATAGACTGATTGGTGATTGTTACGACTCTTATTGGCAGAAGGGGTTTCTGTCGTAACTACATAAGAATGTGCAGTTGAAAAAGTTGTGAACATTGAATTTATTGTTTT
>JBAMIG010000008.1:5349368-5365845 GCA_037177335.1 Kiunga ballochi
CAGATACTTGCTGTGTGAGTGAGTTTAGGCTTAATCTGTGCTTTATCCTCTGTGTATATGCTAGCTACTGGTTATCACTGGACACATTCCCACCAAACTGGCATCTTCACCAACCGGAAACACATGACCACACGTCCTCCATAGGGTTGAGCATTACTAGGGTAAAGATATGGACACTTTCCTGACAGGAATCTTAGGCATTAAAACTACTCAAACCTTTTGATGGGCACATTTTCTTTAGTTAAAAAGACGCTTCAACAAAAAATGTTTCATAATGTTTCAGGAGAAAACTATGTTGTGGATATTTAAAATGTATCTTACTCTTTCCTAGCTGCTGTCGCTTTTTCGCCCTGCTACACAAGGTATTAGCTTTAGCTAACCTTTTACAGCCTTATTCTTCCAACAGAAGTCTAGCTGCTGTCTAATAGGTGAGTTAGTGACACTAATCATAACCCAATTGTGTCTAAATGAAATAATAATACAGCAAAAAATCCAAAATGTCTCATTGACTATATCATAATGCAACTGCCCCTGTACGTTTTACACCACTTCTCTTCCCTGCAGTCTTCCTCTCCACTATTCCAAGTTAACTCATTCTTTTGAAGTGGAAAATTAAATCTTCATTAACAATCTTAATTAGACTTCGATCTCCCCATAGAAAGCTGACAGGGAATCCATAGTGGAGCAGGAGTTGGTTTTGGTAAAGTTGGTGTCGGTAGGGGATTAGAGTGGGGGGTAATTAGTGAAGGGGTAAATTATACAAACGGTATTTACACTTTAGAGGCAGGGGAACAGATAAAAGTGGTTAATTGGAGTCACCTGCTGGTTGATGGTGGACAAAGCTTCAAAGTCCCACATGTGTGTTGGTACATGTGTCTCATGTTTCGGTTTGCTGGTAAACTGCTCACTGGTAGGAGGAAAGCTTTATTAGTCAGAAATCATCTTCATTGAAATTGCTTCTTGTTTTTGGTGACATGGTGTAACTTGAGGCAGCATAATCCCTTATCATGCCTTCATAAGCATTGAGCATTTGCCTAATACCAGCCACTAATCATACAAAGACACAGCTAAGCATGCAGCCCAGTGCTTGGTATTTACATACCAAAGTATTTAGCTTCTGTGAACAGAGATTGCCTGCTAAATTAAGGCATTATGTTGTAGTAAAGCTAAAATGTACAGTGTTTAAAAAAAAACAGCAGGAAATTAGCTTTTTTGTGAATGGTTTCTTTGCTCTATAGTTCTTTTGCAGTTAGCCATCCTATCAGAAGACATCAAAATCCCTTCGTGGTCCTCTTTGTGGATGCAATGAGCTGAGGAGGAGAGATTTTTGCCTCAGGGAAACCAGGTAAGTTGAACAGGTGAACGGGTACGAAGCCTATTCTGGGAACAGGAAACAGAAAAAAGTCCCTCAGCAACCTGACCTAAGTGAAACAGTGTGTGTCCTGAAAAATGATAATTAATTTTACTGTCTAGCATTTTTTTTTTCTCTGTTTTGTTGCTATTTACATAGCAGGAGAATACGTCCAAATGGTGAGGGGAGATAGTGTCTGTTTTGCCTGCTTGGAGCAGTTTCCAGGAGACTGCACTGCTTGACCGCCTGGAGCGGGGTGATCATATCAGCAATAATGTTTTTGTGGCAGCTGAAGACTCAGGAGAAAAGTCTGTGGACGTGTGTGTGTGTGTGTGTGTGTTGGGAGGTGACACATTCTATTTACACAGCCGATCATTAGACTCAAAAAGAAGCAAAGAACATGATAACCAATTATAGACACACAAACAGAGATGAGAGAGGGGGAGTTAAGTACGTTCATTAGCGCTTTGTGTCAGATTGGTTAATTGTTCAATGAAGTGAGTGGAATTATAAGTTGAGGGGGATGCTATGCCTTTGGTGAAATGTTCATGGGGATTCATTCTCATCAGCTGTGCCGGTTATTGTACTACATAGATCATGAAGTAATGCTACCAGCTGACAGCTGCAGTAAGGCAGTGTCCGTGTTTGGTCAGCTGCCCACTTACCAAACACTAACTCACTCAGTCAGTGTGTGTTACTATTAAACACTCTCTCTTCTTCTCAGGGAATTCTTTTGGGCAGCATTATTGAAACCTGTCCAGATGTTCAGTTTGGAGTTTTTTCCCTTGTCAATTAGATTTTTGGATGTTATCTGGTCACTGGAAATGGTCTGCAGTTGTCAGCCAGTTCAGTGAGCTTCTCTATGCTTTACTCTGCACCACCTGCTTGGAAGGGTTTGTTTTATACGCTGAAAGAAAACCTTAATGGTAATGACTCTCATTTCATTATGGCTCAGTTTTTCAACCCTCACCTGTAAATTGACCTGCTGCTTCTTCTCCAGTAGTCAACTCAATTAATTCCCCTTCTTCCTGTTTGAGCCTCCACTGCACCAACAACACCACTTGATGCATCTCTTTTAATTTGCTATCTGATTTTCTGATCTGGCCTCCTGAAGCTTAACACACTGCTTCTGTGGGACTTGCTGTTTAACCCCTAAAGAAGAAGAAGTCTTCTCGCTCTCACCTGATAACCTTCATGACTCCATAACATCAAAGAGGGGACAGCCTTTCTTGATTTTTAGTGAGAAAAAAGGAAAGGCTATAGTGATCTGGCTTCTTTGTCTTGCTTTTTAAACCTACTGTCACCAATTCAGGTTTTAAATTGAGAAGTGATTTTAAACTACATCTGCAAATTAATTCTGTGGTTAAAATTGAGTGTTTTTTTTCCCCCCATCATCAACTTCCAAAAGGCAAAATCCTTTTTAACCTGAGGCAGTAAAGTCTTCATAGCCTTCAGGCTGGAATACTGTAAAGTATTTAATCTTGGGGTCAGCCAGTCGTCTCACTAACGTCTCAAACTCATCAAAATGCTGCTGTTTGTCTTCTAGTTAGAGCACAAAAAAGACCATATTAGAAATATTTTAGCACAGCCTCACTGGCTGCTCGTACATTTCAGAATTCAAGTTTCATTCTGTTGTTTTTAAAGTCCTTACATTGTTTGGCTCCTCTGTAGCAAACTGAGCCAGTTTGCCCATAGTTACCAGTCTGGTGCCTCATATCAGCTAATCAGTTCCTTGTGGAGGTACTGAAATGTAGCCTTTGTGATCGCTGCTCAAAAATGATGTAATTCTTTCCCACTACAGGTTAGAGAAGCGCTAATTCTTGCCCCTTTAAAAACCTGCCTCAGAATAAGTTTTTATTACCAGGGTCCTCATTTATAAAGCTTGCTTCTGCACAAAACAGGCCTGAAAATGGCATGAGTCCTTTTCTGCGCAAAGTTTTGGATTTAAAAAAAAAAAAAAAAAACTTGACAGAGAAAGGTGCGTACTACCGTGTCAGCTTTGGACTTTGCATAGTAACATTTTCAAGTGGGAAAAAAAGATGGTACATTTAAAAAGATATTTAATTTAAGCCACATTGAACCATGTTTATCATTCACACCAGGTTTTGCATCATCATGGACTATTATAGACATGCTCAAACAAAGGTATTTATTCCATAAATTCCTATTAAAGCACAGTTTTCTCATACTAATTAAAATGTCACTGCAGCACTCATCGTTACATTATTGTAAATACTGAGTAAGCAAATCAATATTGCAGGGACACGCACATAATGCTTCACAACGGATGTTTAAAACCAGAAAGATTTGGCCCATAATGATGACTGGCTGATCAGCAGATTTAGATCCCCCAGAGCTGTGCTCTCACATCTATGTACTGAACTGGGTCCAGTGATAGATCTATCAACCCACACCAACTGAAAAAAAACTTGCTTAACGTACTGGCTATTTTTTCTCAAATATGGTTCTAAAAAATGTGGTTGCTCTGTAACCTGGGTGTTATACATAATTTGGCATTTTCACTTCAACCTTGAGATTCAAAAATTTTTTTTTTTGTGACAGACCTCTTCATCATGCTGACACGTTTACCGCTGCAGCAATGTGCTTCCACTCGCCAGTCTTCTTTTGATAAGCAACAACTATGATCCACCAACAGGATCTCCTCATATCCATCAGTTTGTTTGTTTTTTTTACCTTTTTATTTTATTTGTTTTTAATAATTTAATTGCTATTTTATTATTTTGCTCTGTACTTTCTCTGTTTTACTTCTATGTTTTACTATTTGTTGCTACTGCGGTTGTATTAAAGTGCTTTATAAATAGAGTTGGGTTGAGTTTTAAGTCCTGTAGGATGAGATCTGACAGCATCTGGCTGAAACGGCCACTTTGTTGAAACTTTACTGTAAAATTCCAATATATGCTCCAGTATCGGTGGTTCCTTCAGGCAAATGTTACTTAGCTTAAACCAAAACAAAAATTAAGCTAATTTGACCATAGTAACATACTGTCAGGGACGTTAGAGTAGGGTAATCTAACTGTCTACTGTTTTCACACGCATTACTAAACAAAAGAAGCACCTTTAGCAACAGAGTTCATTCTAATGGCATTACTCCCGACAGTCATGCCCTTCTCATTTAGCTCTGGGTAACACAACCATAATCAATAACAGACAAGTTCTGGAGTACTTTTGAAAATGATTTTTTCTTATATACAAACAAGCAAAGAGAAAAACTATATTAAGAAATAGAACGTTAGTGTTACTCATGTCTAATGTTACATATAACCATGTCCAGAGGTATCTCTGCTCACTCCCATGGGCATGAGCTCATCTTGGATAGAAAAACCGTGGACGGGTTAGCTGTGTTCCAGGCTGTTAACTTTTAACGCAGCAAAATGGAGTGTGAGAGGCGGTGAAGTGATATTGTTGAAACTGGAGAATATAATCCGCAGTTTCCAGTTCCTGCTATGATCATATGAAGGCTAAGAATAAAGCATTAAGCTAGAAGTTGTCCTTGGGTTTTTAAAATCTTTATTTTTCATAATGATATGCTCTGTGAAAGCACAAAGTTATAAGCTCTTTGTAATTTTGTGTAGAGATGTATTTGACCCGCAGTAGTGTTTTACATTGGTGTTATCTGCTCTGTTTTATTTGAATTAATGTCTATTTCCACTGAGTTCCTTTTATTTGGAGAAGTTTGAAAGCTCATTCCCTCTCTGGTGTGGACCAAAGAAGCTAACGCTTTAAAAGCGGGGGTGTTCATCACTTCTGAATGAACCCTGCTGCATTTTGCTTGCAGTGTGAAAGCAACCAGACTATCCAGTAGATCAGAGGGAAGGGAAGGGAAATATATCATAAAGCATCGTGTCAGATGGTTCGCTGCCTCTCCTGCTGCTCAGACTGGACAGTTTGGAGAGGAAACCATATTGGCTTTGAACACCAAAGTTAAATGAGAAAGCCAAAAACTGCATAAATTTGATGTAGCTCCATAAAGGAGCTGTGAAAGAGCCAGATGAAAGGGAGAGACATCTGTTTCGCGTCCTGGCCAACCGATGAGGAAGGTTTTTGTTGTTTCTCCTTAAATTTTAAAGTGTTTTATTGTGTCAGAAATATTGCTCCTAGCAAACAGCAGATGCTTTATACCTACTCATGGCACCCTTACCTATCACTTGTTTAGATTAGAATATTTCAGAACATCAGGCTATTCCCCCTTTACTTGACTTTTTTTCATTTTTTCTGTGGTGTACTGGAATAATTTTGAAATATATTTTAGTAAAACTGTTTTTCTTCCTTTTTATTTTGATCATTTATCTACACTAGGGGTCAAAAGTTTGGGGACATTTTTTCATTTGATTCAATCAGAAAATTTCTTAAAATGTATGATTGCAGCTGTATTTGTTGTGCATTGTGTTATAAAATTGTGTGTCTTTTTTGACCTTTTCCTGAGACTCATTTCAGCTCAAAGGCTTTAATCTTGTAAGCCAGGGAATATGCTGCCAAATTCACTTGTTCTCCTCTTAATTCTCCATTACATGGACTTCCTCCAGAGCCTGCGATTACAGGTAATTCTAGTTTTGCTGACATGTTAGGCTTTTTTTCTTGCTAGAGTAGCCCACAGTGTTTGTTACGCTTTATAACCTCACTCACGTGACTATTGTGCACATTACTAAATACATTTGAATTATTTACCACATTCAGTATAATTTTATATTAGAAATCCTGCAAGCTCAAAGAACAAACAAAGGTTCTTCTAATTCATGCTTGAGTAGTATTTCAGATCCTGTTTTGGTTTCTTCACTCTTCAAGCAGTCTTAAAGTAATTTAAATCAATCTATTTAACTCTGACTTGATTGTACATTTAGTGTATTAGCCTTTTCAGCTGTTCACTGAAGCTACGTAATTAGGTTATTTACTACTTGGCCTCCATGATTGTTTTGCTTGAAACATTAATGAGACAGAAACGTTTCAAGTGTCTGGGGATCTTATTTCAAATTAAATAAAAATACAAATAAACTTATCTATATTTGATTTAGTTTCTGACTATTTTATAAATTGATCATTTTATCCACTAATTTTCTGCCGCAAGACGAGAAGCAAGGGTAGTTTTTTGACACGCCTATTGATCTATTTATTATCTATTCAGCTCTGATGTATGCTACTTTACTTAGTTACCCTGAAATTGACTCTCCGGCTTAACAGAAGCCCACCTGTGATTTTAGTATCAGTGGGAAGGTGCTCGTCTGTCTGTACAGTGTGCTGTAAGGGTTCTGCTTGTTTTTGTCAGTGGAAGAAAAAAAGTAATAATGAAGAAAAAGCTGTAGACACATCTGCAAACAACACAGCATGACGCACAGCTCTTGTGAATGACATGAGAAAACATTCTGTATCTTGTCATGTATGCAAAAACACAGAACAAACAGAAGATTGTAACCTACATGATCACCAGTAGGATCCAGAGTTGTTCACAGAGAAACAGCTGGCAGTGCAGCACTACCACACTTTATGGTAGACTGAAGGATTTATAACCAGAAAACGTGTTGGTAGTTTGTCTTTAGGCACCCAGACAACTAAGAAAGAATCTGATAATGGAAAAATGTTTGGCCCCAATCCCTAACAGGCACAGAGTTACCTGAGTCATGCCATCCCTGCAGTCAAACAAGGCGATGGCAGTTCATGCTGTGAGGATGCCTTTCTGTAGGATGAGGAGTGGGAGACTTGTCAGAATTAAAGGAAAGATGTAGACAGAAAAAAATAGCGGTACCAATTGAGTCTTTCCTGATGAAAACCGGAACAAAGTGTTTGTTTAAAACTAAAAATATCAGTGAAGAAAACACCCAAACTGCGGATCTGAAGCTAAACAGAGGTACCCTGAAACTCCCTGTCCAATCAGTTTTACACTAAATGATTCAATGGGGGAAATTTTAAAGGATAGAGGTGATTTTAGAGATAATATATTTTATTTACTGGTTTATTTTAATTCCCCCAGGTCCTTTTGACAAGGAATAAAGACAGAAAGGCTACACAAATAAATCCTTACCAGACAGAATATCAACCAGAAACAGTCTGAAGAACTCAATCACGCCCACGTTGTTAAGTAGGCCTTTTGTTTGGACTGTGGCTGAAACCACATAAACAGGCGTATGGATGCCAGCATGTGCCATTTTTATGGGTTTGTGTCTGCTGCCACCTGCTGGAGCTCTAACCCTCAATGCTGCTCCCCCTGCTCATTCATTCTTTCTGTGTCCAGAGCCCATCCCATAATGACCAGAGGGAACATCCTTCACACATCATCAGCTCATTACAAGGCTAACTCGCTAGCTCAAACTATCATTCATAAACTCACCTTTGGTCAATTGAAACTCTCTCATTTGTCTGACCTGTATGTCTTTGGATCTTTTTTTTGGGGGGAGGGGGGGGGTGCTGGCTCACAATAATCTCCGAGTTAAAAGCTCGGAGGAGGAATTAAACCTTCATGTTGGGAGATTAACGCAGCAGGGGTTCAGGCGCCAGAACTCCTTGCCTAAGTAATGTACTGAATGTGAAATTAAGTGAATAACTGGTTTAAATGATTTATTGCATTAATCAAATCAAATGTGAGGAATGGGATTATATTTGCAAGATTGTTTAGAAGAAAACTGCGGACTTGTACTTGTTACTGTTATTGGATGAACCGTTTCCTTCCCTGTGCTGGAAAGCACGGGGTTGTCAATAATGTGTAAAATAATATCTATAAACTTGTTTCCAGTGGTTTAATTGCTCCAGATGCAACTTGAATCACATGAGATGAAAGAAAAGGAGCAAAAAATCTTGCAAGTTTGCAAGTTTTATTTGCTTTTGGACTGCTTTTAATGAGCTCAAAGTCTACAAAATAAAAGCCTCTATTTTCACTTTGACATTATCACTGCAGCTAAGATTATTTGTAAAATCTAATATATCAGGAATCTGTTTCTTCAAATAATAAGAGATATTGATGTGTGCAGCCAGTGTCACTGCCTACTTTTCCTTTCTACAATGGACCGTAATCGGTTTTTGTTGTACTGGTCATGTTGCTATTTTCAATATTTATTTATTTACCTTTAATCACACAGAAACCACATCGATCGTTTATCCATTTAGATGTACCTGCTTGTCCACATGTAATTGAACTGTGAGAATTTGAAAATAATTAGCATTTCAAGTGGAAATGCAAATATTAGTCATCAACATTTAAACAGTGCAGTGAGACAGGTTAGGGAAGAGGATAGATTTTAGGCATGACTTGTTTCCATTTTAAATTTTTTAATGTTATTTTCTTTAATACTAGAAGTCACTACTACAGTCCTGTGATGTTCTTAACCAGTGGTCTAGTCAGAGAGCCAGCATGTTTCCTATTCTTTTAAACCAGCATTTCTTTGGATTTTTCCCCCATCATACAGACTCATACATAACCTGTAACCCACCTTTCATATTTCCTGTACTTCCTGACACCCCATAAATAGCCTCATCACAGAACTTTGACTTGGGAATATCTGTGGTCCATTTTCCTCCATGGTGATGCAGTCCACCATCAAAGTCTAAGCTGTGTATCATCCCCTCTTTTTGTCCATAAACATAGGCACAGATAAAACCTGATACTGACCTTATGAGGAGTGCTGTCCCTCTCTTGTCTGTTTTAGATTTCATGATGCACCAACATTTTTTATAAAAGCTCTAGGCTGAAAAAAGGTTTGGTCCAGAAACCACTGTAAAGCCAAGCAGCAGTAGTAGTGCCACTGTGTTGCTGAAATGTGCAATCTCACTGAAAAACATGCTGCACAGTTGGGTGCACATGTTGCTATATCACCTTTAGGCATTAATGGTGTGTTTCCAGATGTGTAGGCTAACCACAGGATTTTTTGTGCCCCTAAATGACCAAGAGATGTATGCTCGAGTTTTAACTGAGCCCTGATAACAAACTGGATTGTCCCTATCTCTTCAGTCCAGAAGAAACATCATCTTTGACTTTCAAAAAGAATTTGTAATTTTAAATTTGTCTGATCATAGAGCAGTTTTCCACTTTGCCTCAGTCCATTCGAAATGAGCTTTAGCTCACAAAAGATGAAAGAGTCTCAGGATTTGTTTCACACAGGGCATTTTCTTTGCATGGGAGCTTTAACTTGCATTTGTGAATTTCATGGAGAGCTGTTTACACAACCTGATATCTTGACGTGTTCCTGAGCCCCTGCAGTGGTTTTTCTGATACATTCATGCCAGTTCTTGAAGATGTGCCAGTTGGGGGTGCAAAGATTGAAGGCTGCTTTGATATTCTTTGAATGTTCTCAAATTATGTAGTGGTGTTGACAGATTATTAAAGTTTTTATTATTAAACCAACATTCTGAAATGCTCCTTCTAATTTTTCATTATTTAGAACTGATGCCTAATTTTAATGCCGCAGAGACTTTACCTCTCCAACGTGTTCTTTCACACCCAGCCGTTTTCCCGGTTGCTCTAATTAATTTAAACCACCAGTTGTTTTTGTTTGTTTTTACCTTTTTCAGCAATTTGTCGACCATGTTACAATGTGTTGTGTTTTAATGTGTTTTTCACGTGTCATGAATAAAATATTGGCTAATTAGATGTTCTCAGTTCACATTTGCACATCTCTCAGCCTTTTTTGGAACTGCACCTCGCCTCAGCAACAAGTTGATGAAATAAAGCTTAAAGTTGTCATAGCAACAATGAGTTTTATTTAAAACCATAATTCCACAGAATCAGGATTTTATTTCCTACATTGTTTATCGAGCTCATTGGGTTTGTGTAGAATATATACTTTGTACAAATTTATATCACAAATTATGAGCTGCTCCTTTTACTGCAAACCTTGGTTTTACCCCCCCATCCCTCCACCCCCACCCCACCCGACGCCTCACTTCAGAAGCCACGGAGTCAGCAACGATTCCCTTTCATCCATGTCCATCAATCTGCTCTGCCTGCCTCCTACTTTTTTGCCCCCTGGCTTGAGCCTTACATAATAAAAAAAGATCTTTTGCACCGTTGCCATGTTTCAGCTTGTGTATTTGCTGTTGGAGGAGATCATGAAAAACTGAAAGCTGGAACAAATAAACTGATTTTGTTTTGGGGGGAAAAACGCTAATGAAAGAATAAAGTATCCCCTTTGGATGCAGAATAGACATTTTCTAATTCTTTCAGCTGCTCATATTCAGCTCACTGTTCTCCAGCTCCAAGCCTCAATGATTGCATTTTCCATTTTTCCTATTATTAGTCCGAATTCCCCATTGAGTAGCAGTTACAAAGAGCCATAATGAACTCCTATGAGTAGCTGCAACAGAAAAAGGACTGAGATTAAGACTGATACACAACTCTCCATTAAGTCTCAAGACAACAATTTCATACATTTTACAGACTTATCGAGGCAGTACGTTTTACAGCCCAGCTGTCACGCTGTCTTCCATCCCGTGTGGATGGTAGAAAATATAGATTGCAGCTGCTTTTTATGATAGCTGCTGTGAACAATAGACAAACATGACTGTCAATAAAATAAAAGGGGGGATGTAGAAAGTCCTGAATAAGCAATAAGAGTGATTGTAAAAGCAATTCTGCAAATAAATAAAAATTGAAATATTGAATTGAAATACAATAAATCCATAAAAAGTGGACACACAGAGAAATTTCCTATTAGAACTGGTGCAAAGGGAGCTTTTAAGCAGGTGGATTTCAGACCAAACCAAATTTTAATGTTGAATTTGCTTAGTTCAACAATCTCACATTAATATAGTCTTTTATAGTTTAAGCATTATCAAAATCTTGACGTTACATATCCTGGGGGTAGCAAGCACAGAGAACTGGAGCAGATGAGAGGACACCAGGTAGGCAGAGGCAGCCAGGTGTATTATATTTACTGTGAGCGAGCCCAAAGAATAGACTGGGACTAGACTGGGAACCACAAGACAGAAACAAAAAACGGGAGTATAAATACAGAAAACCAAATGAAAAACAGGCAGAATGAATGAGCATAACAAAGACCAGGTGGAACTATTAAATGGTAAACAAAGCTAGAATGAAACGGGACAAAAACAGGAAACATGGAAAACTGAAACAAATCCTGACACTTGAAATGACACAGTGTGCTGCTGAAAATACTCTTTAAGCTCTAGGCTACTTTCACTCTGAAGATTTTAACAACACCTCCCTCTCTGCTTCTCTACCTACGTTACAATAGTTAATCTGCTGCTCCACCAGAGAAAATAAACGTTGGACTTATTTTATGCAAATATTAAAAATGCATACATCTCATCTGCCACCTTTAGGAAGATCTGACCATCATCTGGTTCTTCTCACCTCCTCCTACAAGCCCATCGATCAGCAACAAGCTGTCATTAGAAAGACTATTAAAACCTGCTCTGATGATGCTGAAGATGCTCTGAGAGGATGCTTCCAGGCTACACACTGGAATATCCTCTGTGATCCGCATGGAGATGATATCAATACCTTGACTGAGTGTGCGACACATTATATAAACTGTGTGGACAGCATCGTTTCAAGAAGAACAGTGAGGAGCTTCCCCAGTAAGAAAACCTGAATCAGCAGTGACCTAAAAAGCTGCTGTAAAGAATTTCTCTCAATAATTTTTCATTTTCATTCATTTCAGATTTTAGATTTCAGCAGCGGCTACGCCACCGTTTCAAAGTCATTTACTTGTCAACAAGCTCTTGTTTTTTTATGAGACTTTCTTTCTCTTTTTTATTTTCTCCGATAACATTTTTTGTGATTTGTTTGTTTTGTTGATATCCAGTTGCTATCATATGATGCAATACAGCAAAATTGCAAAAGTCACGTTATTGTTTGTGCTGTGACATGTGGTTTCTTGCCCAACAATGCTGACTACGCTAATGTAATAATATTTAGTTTGGCATCAAAATGGATCTGAAGATTTTCTAAGTAAAAATTTCACATTGTTCTTATGAAGACGCATAGAACTTTTGCAGTTTTCTTTTTCCCCTATGTGCATCTAAGTCAACATCCAACCTGCATTTGTATTGTTCTGTTTTTAACTTTTTTCTTCTCTTCCCCAAATAATGTGTCCTTGTGTTTCTTTCATTAATCAAGCAAGGTGTGAGCTCAAAAAGGATAAATTAAAACTAGATCACATCAAGCAGCATTAAAAATGATAATTGTTCTCTCAGCCTCAGGACGCTGCTGGGCAGCCAGGGCTCCAGAAATGCACATAAAAGTTTTAAGATTGGAAAGTTGAAGCATGTGTTTCCCATTGTTCTAAAAACATGGCCTACTTTCTTAAGGCAGGATATTTATTACTAATAGAGCATAATTTAAGAAAGTTATAATCAAATCTTTACTCAAAAAATGCCTCTTTATTCATAAGAGTTAACTATTTATAGACCAATATCCATCCTCCCTCATAGTCATCTATGTGCCCATCTGAACAGAAATAATCTGAGTAATTTCAGTCAGGATTTAGACTTTTCATAGCACAGAGACAGCACTGGTGAAAGTTACTAATGATCTTCTCATGGCCTCAGATAAAGGACTCCTGTCTGTTCTTATATTGTTCAATCTGAGTGCTTTGTTCAACACCATTCAACATTTGCTCCAGAGACTGGAACATGTTATTGGTATTAGAGAGACTGCACTAAGCTGGTTTAAGTCATATTTATCTGATAGATCTCAGTTTGTTAATAACAAGTCTTAAGTGAAGCAGTGCTTACTGCTTTTTATTTGCTCTTTTTGTTTGTTCTTTATTTAGTGAAAAATGCAGTTACAACAGTAAGCGTTGCATCGACTTTCACAGGTGGTTCAAGAATCAATCTGCACCACGTTAATCGAATGAAATTAATAGTAATCAGTCTGTACTTGATCATTTTATCTTTACTCTACAAACCACATTACTCCACTTATGCACTGACTAATGCAAAATCTTTCAGTAGTTTATTCATATAATGCTTTTCTATATATCACACACGTTTACACAGATGAATGCACCAAAGGCAGCCTCGGCATCAGTACTTTTCCCAAGAACACAACGACTTTCCCATCATCAGCTATAAATGCACGTGCTTTAACAACGTTATTGATTAGTTTATTTATGCGTTTATACAGTCAGCATTCTTTTTCTTGTTTGTAAGCTTTCCTCCTTTGGCTGCAGCAGCTTTGTTACGCTTTATTTCACTAGAATGTGAGTATGATTAGATTTCTGATGTCAGTTCTGCCTGCTTTTCAAGAGTCAGAAAAATATGGGTTGACTGACTGTTAACCAATGCAAGCTGTGCCCCTGTGCATGTGGAGCCGCTTTTAGTTAAACTAAATCCCTTAACCCTTTAAAGCCAAATGTATCATATTTGATACATACAGTTACTCAGACATTTTGCATCATTATCAGAATCAGAATCAGATTTATTGCCAGGTAATTTTCATTACTAGGAATTTGTCTTGGTTCTCAGTGTCAACATACATAGTGAACATAAATGACATATGTGTATGTAAAGTAAAGTATGAACAAGTAATTAGCATATAACAAAAAAAAGACAAATATTATGAAATAAACAAGACCTGTAGTTTGGATGTACGTTAATATTATTATAATAACATATAAATATATGGTCAAAGCTTCATTCAAAATCCTGTTGTGCACCATATGATACTGATCTCCTGCCCCTTTATGAACAACAAAAAACACAACATTACACTACATGGAATTTTATCTATCACATAATTATAAACAGTGAACTGGACAAAAAAATTATTTTTATTTTTTTCAGATTCTGTAGGAGGTTTAAATAAGGGCTTCAGATTAAAAAAATTGGACATCTCTGCTCCCCTTTCTTAGGTTGGGCTGCGGTACAAGTTTATGGTTGGGTTTAAGCAATTGCTGGTATTCAATCACAATACATTTGCTCACATGTTCACTTGATTCTGGGGAACAAACCCAAACAAACTAAAATGGCTAATGTGTAAGGAAGATGCACGACATTGAAGGGCATTTACATGTACACACTTTTTGGCACCTAAAAACAGTTCTGGCATAGATTTTAACATGTTATAAATATTTCAAGAAATAATTTTGTTTTGAGTTTGAAAAAAAGTCACAAGTTCAATTCCGGATATCTCTAACAACCTGGTGCTATAGACGTGCTTCTGCACCACATAGCAGTGGTGCAAACAAACTATAATAGACTTGTGGGCTACAGATTTTCAAGACATCTCCCCTTAAATATATCTGACTTCAATTAAATGGATTCAACAGCCCGTGATATTCTGCACAACAGTCATTATTTTGAGTCAGATGTGTTAGAGCAGGGATACGTTGAAAACCTGCATGATTGTTGCCCCTGGGGAGACTGGAGCTGGACAACTCTGGCCTATAATAGGAATCCTCATCCTGGTTCTCAACTTCCTGTGTCCTGCAAGATTTAGAAGTTGCCCCATGGCAAAGTTGTAAACCCTGCAGGACACCAGCTAACAAGAACAAAGTCTGACGATGCATGTCTTAGTTTGTTTCTTGGATCCTGTCTATGCTGTCTTTATCAAAATGATTTCCATGTAATAATGAGCATAAATGACAGGCATTTTGTTTAGCAGTCACAATGCTCTGTTGACCACCATAACAATATTAAATACAACTAATAAGACAAAAGTGACATAATGTAAACCCTGAAGTGTTTGGCTTGTTTTCGTTTAAACTTGGCATAAAAGCATCATAGTAGGGTTAAAAAATCCATCCCTCTATATCAC
Source organism: Kiunga ballochi (assembly GCA_037177335.1). Taxonomy (NCBI): domain Eukaryota; kingdom Metazoa; phylum Chordata; class Actinopteri; order Atheriniformes; family Pseudomugilidae; genus Kiunga; species Kiunga ballochi. The sequence continues at coordinate 5,364,443 of JBAMIG010000008.1, forward strand.
TGCTGTGACCAATTTAACATCACAAGCACCACAGTTATTCTCTGGACCACTAGAGGTTGAAAAGTCTTTAAACATTATTGTAGGTCATTACCCTGAGCTGGAACAAACAACCCACAGGATCATTTTTAGGAAGAGAACTTTCCTATTTAATAAAAGAGTTGCTGAAATCCTTCCTCCTCCCAGGAGATAAATCATGATAAGTATCTTTATAGTGAGCCCTACAGCGCCACCCGCAAGCAATTTATTGTTCATAATTTACAGACAATAAGACATTTTCTTCTCTGAGCTAATGCTCCAACGTCTATAAAACATTTTTTGTAGTTGTTCAAGAGGCTTCAAAATAGAAAGCATTTTATTCTTCAGGATTGTATTTATTACATCCGCCACAGTGGCACTGAAGCACGACTTAGCTGGCTGTCAACCAAGAGTTAAGTCTTATTGCACAGCTAATGTTGTCTGTTTGGGGACAATGACATGGGCTGCTTGACTCTGGATGTACTGTCTGCTTCCACTCTACCAGGTGGGCTTTAAATAATACCCCACCTGGTTAGTTATGGCAGGAATTACACAGAGGCAGTAGATAGTAACACTTAGTCCTGCATAGAAGTACCATGAGAATGGACTGTTTTCTTTATGTGTTTCATGCAAATTCAGTGATACAAGTCATTTTTTAATGAATCATAAATAATTTTAATTTTATATTATTAAAATAATGAATAAAGCTTTTAATTAAATGAAAAGGCAGAAGTTGGTTAGTCCTTGCAAAAGTTTTTATTCAGATTTTTTTCTTTTCATTTTCTCTCCTCCTTTCTGCCATTCCTGAACCTCAAAAGCTAAAAATAAAAAAGCAAGGACATTTGTCAAAGCAAAAGACGAACACTTTCTCTTCTTATTGTTTTGTTGCTTGCTGGTTATTGAAAAGTAATTAGATTTAGAGCCTGTGATTGATGAGTGACTCTGTGTTCATCCCGGCTCTCACTGCGAGATATCAAAAGCTATGAATGCTTTAAAAACTGTGGAGTATACAGTATATTCCAGAAGATGCAGCATTGATAGATCTTCGACCAGACTACCAATCTTTCTTATAATATTTTTACTTTGATGCTTTGATAAGTGGAAAAGCCTGTACTGCATATAAATCTCTGCCTTCATAAATCATTAATCCTGTACAAAGTCTGAAACACTCCTGAGAAATGTGCTGAGAAGAAAGCAGTGAGATTTGTTTCAAGACCTTTTTGGTAGCACTTTACTTTACAGCTCGGTGATTATATGGTAATATTATGGTAATTTTATGGTAATAAAGGTGAAATTTCCAGGTAATTACTGCACTGTAAAATTAAACATAATGTTTCAACTTAAAAATATGAGTGAAAGGGCTGCCTTAAAATTTTGAGTCAAATGAA
>JBAMIG010000008.1:5409055-5420150 GCA_037177335.1 Kiunga ballochi
ACAGTCTTTGCGATATGTATATTGCAGAGGCTAATATCGCGATGAAGGTACATTTTCGATATATTGTGCAGCCCTAAATGTTGTGCACAAAATGATTAACCTCTTACCTCATGTTCTTGCTCTTATCAGTATTGTAACTTGCACATGCAGCACAATGCATTAGTGTTGACGACCTTGCATTACCATGATATGTGTGCAGACATGAGTGTTAAACCGGATGTACAAGTCGTGTAGAACATGTATAACATGACTTGTGAATGCTAAATAAATGCTTATGTTGCAAATCTCAGTTGTGTTAGTAAAGCTACACCCTATACTGCGGCTATAGATGCTTAGTTGTATACGATGCACACAATGCAGCCTTTTTGATACACCTGTTCTCCTGGTGTATGTCTCAACTTCTGTGTTGCCCTTGTTGAAATTGCCAAAATGTTTTTAATATATATTATAGATTTCTAATCCCTCTACTTATTCTGCTTGCTTTACACTACAGTGATGCATAAAGCCTCAAAAGGGATCCTTTTTCTTTTGCGTGTCACCTGTTTTTCTTTTTCTGACCTTAAATCTGCTACTTTGGTTACACAATTCACACTTACTGTGAGCTGATACAATAAGAGCTTCTACAACTGTCTGAAAACCTCACCCTGACACATAAAACGATACAGAACAAGTGCTGAGCTTGTCTTAATCTCCTTATGTAGCCTCGGGCAATATTTTACTAAGGATGAAGTGGGATATAGCTGTGTTACAGCATAATCATGCAGCCAAACAAACCAAGGATTTGTGGATAGGCTTTTTAATACAGAGCTGTCACATTAAAAGATTTAATTGTAGTAAAAAAGAAATTAGCATCCTGTGATTGTCAAGACAACTCAATAGATTATATTTGTAGTTTGTTGTAAAAATCATAGTTACATTTTTTACCATCCACCTTGTAGAAATCTGATGCATCAATTTGCTATTTGGAACAGGCTTAAGTCAAATTGTAGCCGGGGGGCAACTCCGGTGCTTAGGAGCCGTAGTTCTGCTAGTGTTAGAAGCTTTTCCCCTGCTGCAAAACACTTAACTCAAATCAATGAGTAGTAAGCAGACTTGAGAAGAAATTGATGTCCAACTCTGAATGTATGTACCAATGTTGTGGGTAAAGATCTTGCAGACTCATGCAAGTCATGGCTTTTGCTTTTGGGGAAGGCCCTGAATGTTCCATGCATCTTTCTTTATTTAGGGGTAGAGCCAGCTCTTGGTTCAGCACCTGCTCTCTATGCCACCTTATATGATACATCAAGACTTGCCTACCAGTGATTACACAATGTCATGAGGCCTGCTTAAATGTACTATATTATGGGATCCACCTGTTATGTCCATCTGCAGAAAGTCACACTGACTAGGGCAAACATAATTGTGTCATTTTAAATTCCCTTCACTAATTAGTATATACTAATTACCCACTGCTTGAGTCAGCAGAAAAACTCCCAACTCAACAACCAGAGTTGGCATAGATGATGGTAATATGCCCCTTTCCAGCTCTCAATCAGAAGAAAACAAGTAAATGTTTGTAAAGAGGAAGATAAAATAAAAAGAATTAATACTCCAGGCTGCAATCCTCCATAGTTTATGAAATTAAAACAAACAAAAAAAAAAAACAGAAAAATACTTGGTGTATCTCCTGATGGGAAATTTAGTTGTATCTGGTTTGGGGCTGTTGACAGGAAAGAGCTACATTAGAGCCTCATACTGTTTCCTTACTGTGCTGCTGAGGGAGTGAGAAATTACCTCTTTAAATTGTGCACTATTCTCCCCTGGACAGATTCCAGTAGCAAGCACAGAGCCAGCAGTCTTGTTCTTCATGTTCAATCTTAAAGGAAAATTTGGACAAAAAAACCCTAAAAAAAGACTTTTGTTTAAATCATCAAATGATGAGTCAAATCCAAGAAACGCAGAAGAATCTTTTTCTTTTTTAGGTTGATTATTTAGCAAAGGATGTGCACATGTTCTGCAGATTGTACAAGGCAAGAAAAAAGACTGGGTAGATTTAATTTATTATGGAGAATAAAAGCTTACCTGCATATCCTCCTTTAACTTCCGGATAATTAATCTTTGTAAAGAGAAATTTGTTGTCAATATGGCAAATTGGGTTACATGATAAATAAATGGAAAAAAAATACTGTTGTTTTCTTCTCCTGCAAAATGTATTTTACTGGGGTGGTAAGTCAGGAATGGACTGTCACACCTTGTTTATTCTAAAACTATCAGCAAATATCTATGTTGGCAGAGGAATTTAGTTAAACTTTTCTGGTTTATTGTTATTCAGAGTGATATCTTGGGATTCTGACATTATTCTGGTAGCCTTGCTGCTGACTCTTTTTCAGGTAAAACTTGGAAACTATGAGATTTTATCTAAGTATATAATAACACATTTGTCAATACATTATCTTTGTACATATCCTGGGACCAGCTGCATGCTTTATCATAGAGCACCATCATGATCAGCATTTAGGATGTTATGATTTTAAAATAACTTGGTTAGCTTTTAATAATTTATTCTAATGTAAAATCCCAAAACCAGTAAAATATTCTAAGTACACTCGTAAAACATGCATGTGCTAAAAACCATGCAAGACCTAGGGTTTGACAGTGTGTTGTGTTTTTTATGTGCAGTTGTTACAGTGTTGTGTAGGTGATTGTGTTGGATCACATTTTGCCATCTCGTCTCCGTTACATCGAAGGACTTACATTGATTCAGCTGCAAAAACTTTGACTGCATCATTAAAAGGGTCTTCTCAGTTATGAGTGGGAGGTCTGGATGAAACCAACTTAAATGTTGTATGAAAGAGATTTTGAGTATTACTTCCTTGAGTCGATCCTTATCCATCTCGACTCTGTCTAGCATGAAGATATGGAACTACACACAACGGAGGAGACTGATTTTAAAATAGCAGGTGTTTTCTTAACAGACTTGTTTGACTAATCTGACTAATTTCATGAACATCAAACTAATGTAGTGTTTAAAACACATTAGTAGTTTTGGATGAATCATAAATTGAGGAGCACGAAGAAAAATTAATCCTGCTTTGATTTCAAATGGAGGACTGTATGCTGCTATGAGGTTAGAATAAAGATACGAAGGAAGGGAATTGTAGCATGACTAAACATGATTCTGCTGAATGTATTTTCTTTTAAATGATGACCCCTTTCTTTCTTTGCATTTACCGTCTGCAGAGGGTTTTTTACTGTGATACATCGGCAGACTGCAAATGTTGCATTAAGAAAAGGAGAAAGTCTTCTCATTAAAAGTCTCCGCATTGGAGGATCAAACTGAGCCGAGATCAGAGGGTTTGCATTATTAATGCCTTTTGTTTACATGATGATACCCTCAGTCAGGTAGCAGGGCTTTGAGTGCTGCTGTCTGTGGGTGTTCCTTAAGCACCATCTTGATGTGTAACTGTTTTCAAACTTGTCTTTGAGCTTTGTCTTGGACTAAGAATCTTGCAAAAGCGCCTCCTCTAACTATGTTTTTATTCTGAGTGGGAGTTATTATTCTGTCTCCTTCTTTTCAGTCAGATTCAGCTTCTCTGCTCTGTGGGAGTCTGTTTTGGATGTCTATAGTTGGGACACTAGGCTGATCTGTGAGGCCAACTTCTCTCTGAGTTGTGGATGAGAATCTGAAGACTCCATTATCAGGAGGGATTTCTAGCGTCTCTGTCTTTCTATCGCCTCCAATCTCTCCTTCCTCTCTTCTACTTTGTACGTTTCATTTTCTTTCTTCCTCTCCCCGTCTCTCAGCAGGGCGCCATTAGCCATTCAGCACAGATAGGCCTTGAGGAATTAAAAGCGACAGAGCAGAAAAAAAGAATGGCAAAACTGAATTGGAAAAGGAGACAGGGGAGTTAAGGGAATGGGAGGAGAGTAGAGGGTGTGAGGGCAAGAGGGGAAGGAGTGAGACAAATCAGACAGAGACAGTGTTGCAAAGAGAGATGGAGGGATTAGGGATTAAGGATGAAGATGTGGAAAAATGAGCACATTTCCAAGAAGATGAGGAGACAATTTAGGACTGGCAGGATGCAAGGCTGAGAATTATGAAGAGGCAGGGGGGAATTTAGTAGCTTGCTAAAAAAGAGCAAAGTGAAAGTGTGGCCAAGAGTTTCAGAAAGGACTGGGAGGGGTAGAGAAACACAGGGCATGCATTGGGTATGCTAATTGTGGATTTCTGAATTATGAATGAGATTAATTTCATTGGCAGACTGTGAATGTATTCATATTTTCTCTTACTTTGCCCTAGACACTTAAAAATGGTAATGCATTTTTTTAACAGAAGCCCACCTTTTGTACCCTGTTCTTTGTCTTTTTATGTTTAACTTTTCCCACTCTTGCCCAGCGAGACATATGTTTAATATGTGCTGATATTGTAACCTGCAATCTTGACATTATATTTCTTTCTCAAAAATGTTCAAACATCCAGTAATTTTTTTTTGTGCTCTGCATGACTTGCAAACCATTTGAATGAACTGCAAAGATGATGTGCTCTCTTTATGGGGTGTTTGTGCTGTGCTATTTTTGCTGCAATTTGCATTTTGCATTTCCTGTTCAATGACAGAAAAATAAATGTGTTCTCCCTTCAGGTCCTGGCAACATGGAGACTGTATCTCTTTGCTGTCAAAGTGCCCACCAAGGTAAATGCTCCCCCCACTATCTCAGGCGCTTTTATGCCTTTCACTTGCTTGCCTTGATCTTTTGGTAATTCGATATAGCTGAGACAGAAAAGGAAATATGTAGATTCTTCAGGGCAGGAGAAAGAAGGTAACCTTGATGACTGCGATAATGTTGCAGAAGAATTGCAGCAATGAACGACGACGACTATAAAGATGATAAGTGGGAAGTTCCATAAGGCTCAAGAAGCAGGAGATATTTTATGAAATATGTGTATCGGGTTTCTTGGCAAGAGCAATTGCACTGTAACAGTTTGACTTTTAGATGAAATCAAGTTTGATATTAAGGTTTTATATGACATGTCTAGCATTACTCATTACCTTTATGCTTGTATCTGGATCACCAAGGACAAAAAAATGTGAAGGCATTCTTTTTAATATTTTAGTTTGTTTTCCTAGAAAAAATGATAAAAGGATGTTGATGACTCATTCCTCGTGATGTGTGTGCCCATTTTCAAACCAGTTAGGACATTTTTTTGTTTAATTGGTTGTTAGAAAGATGCCAGTAGTTTAGATTTTTTTCATAGCCCCACATGTGCCAATTTCACAAGCTGTGGATCCTTTTGGGCTCACTAGCTTCTGCTTTTAATAATACGGATAATGGATTAGACTTCTTCTCATGGTTTCAAGGGACACAAAGAGCTTTACAATGAATTCATTTTTCTTTCACTTCCTATTCAACCCTTAAGGAATTAAAAATTAAAAAACAAAGGCTGACTTGTCCTTTTGCTTAAATTTCAATACACAGCTAAAACTAGTATGATTTACTTGGAGAAGTTTACTTTGTTACATGTCAGCTTGGCTGTATTAGCAATTTCTCCTTGTTTGTATTATATATTACCTAAAATAGCATAAAAAAGAAATACTGGTATATTATCTTGTCAACAGGCACGAGTAGCATGAGTGTTTGCATGTACTGTTACTGTTAGCTAACAGTTTACTAACAGCTAGCTAACTGTAAACATGGCCACTATTTGATATTCAGTCTGATCTTAGGAAAACTTAACTACCCTATTCATGTTGACAAATAATTTGGTTTGTAAGGATTTAGCAATTTATCTTTCTCGTTCCTTATATATATGTTTTTTTTTTTATCTTGTCCAGCATTAAAACAAGCAGAATGATGGTCTTGGTGCTGTGTTGTGCTGGGCAATTTTGTTCCATCAAGTGGAACTTAATGAAGGTCCATTTGATAAAGAAGACAGAAAAAGACCATAAACACAAAAAGGACAGCAGATAAATGACAGAGGAAAGAGGGAAATCCACCATGTAAAATAACAAAACATGAAAAACAATACAAAACAACAGCAGATTCTGGATGATCTATTGCACCTGTACATAAACCCAAATAAGATATTTCACAGTTCCCCCCACAGCTAGACAAAGTTAAGAGATCTCAAAGCACCAGATATAAACAACCTAATAAAATAAACATGTATGTCAGCAAAAACTCACGCAATAAAAATAAGATGGTTGGTGGTCTATAGTATAACTCATTGACTGTCATCATACTAGAGTGGGGGAAAAAAGGGGGCCGGTGCAGGCTCATGATTTCACTCGATTGCTACCACCCTGCTTATCCATTAGTACTCTATCCCACTCACAATTCACATTTAGGTTTCATAAATTGGATGTGAACGTGTGAACTCATAACATGTTTGTGGGTGACCAAGGTGACTGTTTGGCACTGTTTAATCCAACAAAGGACAAATTTTATTATGAGATTCTGAAAAGTTGCTGGTTCCGATGTAAAGGTGTTGCTGCCTATCCTTTCCATGTAAAAAAAAATAATTCTTTAAATGCAATGAAATCTTTTTTCAGAATAATGGCCCATATTACACAGCAACAATCATTTTAAAATGATTTGTTTGGGACAAAACAATTAATTTAAGGTGTTTTAAATCCAATAAAAAAACAAAGATTTTTGTCCATCAAAAGTCTGAAAGAAAACCTTTTCCCGAGCAGCATACATTATTTTATTATTTTTTTCTCAATGATGTTGGCAAACTTTTCTAAACGTTTGGAAAATATTTCTAACTTTGCTTTACTCAAGTTATGTTGACCAGAGTTAAACAAGTAGCATTGATGAAGCTAGCATTGGCTTGGTGAACAGCTTCATTGTTATTTCTGTACAGATGTTTACCTGGGTTAGTTGCAAAAGTACTAATACTTGTGACCCGCTCATGTATGAGGATTTCAAATTGGAATTTTTTGCTCAGCTGCAAAGCTGTAATACATTTTTTGGTTGCTCTGAATGTGTCAAGTTCACTTAGTATGGTCGTACATTCAATCAGTTAATTACTTGTTTCAACTCTATCTTTTTTCACTTTTGTATACAAAGATTTTGGACAAAACTACAAAAGGGTAAAATATCAAATATGATCATAGTGGATCATGTCAGCTTTGAATCTGTGTCGACATAAAGCACAATGTTTTCTCTGCTTTCAGGTGGAGGTCACGTTCAACTTTTTGGAAATCAGAGCAATGAACACCTACCCAGAACACCAGGTAAACAACACACTTCCTGTATTTGTGGAGCATAACTAAGTATAACTTTTAAACTACAACAGTAGAAATAAACAGTCATGTTTATTTGCAGGTCATCATCGATACAGACAAGACGACCTACACACTGAGACTACAGACTCAGGACCAGCTGGATCACATGGTCAGCCACATCAACTATGCCCTTTCCAGAGTCTTCAACAACTCAATTTATGCGTAAGGCCTCCAGAAATTAAATAAGCATCCCTGCTTTTGTGTGTTATGTGCTGACATGCACAGACTAGTGGGCCACTGTCCGGTCCGAAGGCTGGCTGGAGGCAACAGTTTTCATCCTCAATAGTAACATTGATTCTTGTCTTGCAGTATTTTGCATCTGATCCATTTCTGTGTCTGAGGAAACATTAAAAACCAGCCCTGGATGAATGAAATCAGTCAGCTGATTGTGTTGGCTGGTGCACTCTGTGTAAAAGCAGTGAATATCAGAGGACAAAGTCAAGTAATTAATCCCTCCAGCAATAAATTTTTTTTTTTTTTTTTTTTTTTTTTTGCATAATCTTCAATTGGGTGTTGAATTCCTCTGCTCAGGGGACGCATCACAGAAAAGCTTGGATAGAATTGGTTGAATCATTTAATTTTTTTTCCTAAGATCATGTGGCAGTGTAAGTAGAGAGCAAAATGGAGAGGACATGCCCTCTCCTGGGTCTCATCCACTATTTTAAAAGCAATGGGATTGACTTTACTCTTGATATTGATCTGCACAATGCTATCTCCGCCCTGTACTCTCCTTTTGAATGGCTATTTTCCATCAGGACTACGGCAGATGATTGCTTCTAGTGCGATCATTTAAAGAGAATAAAGAGTGGAGAGAACGGAGGAGAGGAGGAGGAGGGGGGGGGGTGTAGTTGTCAGTTTGATCATGCAGCTATGTAACTGATTGGTGCCGCTGAATTGAACTGCAGTATGAAAATAACATGAGGACATGAGGATGGTTGTAAGGTAGGGATTAAGGTCATGGATGTGGTCAGGTGTTGCATGTGATTTGTTGATAAACTGGATTATGGATGGTGTGTGTTAAATTCGGAAGTATAATATTGTAATCTTTACAAAGGCTGTAAAAAAAGGTGCAGTGGCGCATTGTGTGCATGTTTAGCTCTTATGGTTATGGCCCTTCTCCTGAGAATAGAACATTTAAGGACTAAAAGCACAGAATTCTGGACAAGCTCTACTGAGGTTTATGAGCTTAATCTGTAACTTTACTACATATTAGATGTATTTTATATTGTATTATTAAAAGCTGATTTTTAGAGGGAACAGTACAGATAAGCAAAGGTATACATTTTTTATATGTTTGCAGGAGGAAACTTCAAACAGCATTTCTGAGATTCAATCATACACTGTAACTTATTATGTATTCATAAGCAATGCTATAGACAGTTTTAACACTGAAGTTATGTGTCATCCATCTCCTCTCAGCCATAAACAAGCCTGTTGCAAATTAGCATCTTTTCCCATGCAAATAGGTCCATATAATCCAAAAGAGTTTTTTATGTTTTATTTGTGTTTGTGCTTTTTTGATGTAGATGAGTTTTGGGTGTTTGTGTTATTGAGCTGCTCCTCCTGTAGCGATTTAACTGGAAGATGTCTGTTAATGCATTTTTCTGATCGTTCTGATGCTGATGTCTTGCAGGAGAAGTATTCGCACAGAATGGCAGGGTTGCATTTTAGTAAATCATTCAGGCCTGGAAGCAGCTTTGTTTCAGTCTAATGGGCATTTCAGGACTCTACTTAAGCAGGAACTTTAAATGTCTTGCTTGAGGGCACCTCAGTCACAGTTTAGGAAAGAAAATAATTATTACAGAATAACTTGCAGCTAATATCAGAAGCCCTTAAACTGGAGCAACACTCGTCAGTGATCTTGAACAGAGCTTCTACAGGATACACAGATATAATGATGAAGATGATGGCTGTAGGTTTACAATGATTCTTTATTTTGAGTAAATGTATTTGATGCTTGGATGTGATGCGCTGAGTCTTGTACAGATCTTTTTGTTCCTTTTTTTTAGTTTAATCTTGGCACTCTCTGATTTTTGTCTTCCTGCGGCGGCCCCGTCAGATATCCTTTATGTTTCTGTACAGGTGTGGCAGATGGTATTGTGGTTGTGTAGCTTCTTTCTAGTGTGTTTCTGTCTTCTCTTTGTGTTCTGTTTGTTTTCCCTTTTCTTTTCTGTTGTCCTTCGATCCCCTCCAGTCGGGTCCAACAAACGTGTTTACTTTGTTGAACAAAATCAAACAAAGAATTCAAACTATGGGCAGAATCTACTGGAAGAACCAGATTGATTGTGAGATTATCTTGTTTATAGTTTAACTCTTTCTGTTGTTTTTTTTAGTCCTCCTATTTGCCGAGCGGAGGGAGACGTGCCCGATGGAAGCCATAAGTTTTCTCCTAGTTCAGAATCGTCACTGGAGCCTCCAAAAACCTGCGGTTAGTCCATTTACTGCTCTGTTTGCCTCGCCCATGTGTGTACATGTGTAGGGTCATCTTCACAGACGTTAGTTCAGTGACCACTGACACACACACACACACACACACACTTGTCCTTAACTGGGTCAGAAGACAAAAGTTTCTGGATGATCTCTCTTCCTGCTGGTAATCCTCTTAATCTACAAGAAGAACTCTTTGATGGTATTGTTCTGTGCTTTTATCTGGCTTCAGTGTTTACAGCTAATCTTTCTGCAGACTATCATAACCTCTTTCATCTTTGGCTCACACCCTCTCATCTCTCTAAGTCTGTTTTCTGCCCCTTTCCCCCATCATTGCCCTTTCTGATCCGTTAGGATGTTGTTTGGATTGATTTTATGTTTTTCTCAACATTTTAGGTGGTTTTTCTGAGACGTATGCTGCTCTTTGTGACTACAATGGAATTGGCTGCAAAGAAGAAGTGCAGTGGGTGAGAAGGCCATGCAGACTTTACAAAAATGTGTTTTCATTATTTACTTTAAAAGATGTTGGCCTCTATTAATAATTTTCTCTCGGTCACCTTGTTTCTTTGACTCTTTGCAAGGACGTGGACACAATCTACCACTCTCAGGACAACAGGGAGTTCAACTTGTTGGATTTCAGCCATCTTGACAGCAGGTGACACAGTTTACTGACATCTTAACACCTGGGCTCATTACAGGGTGCAAGCTTACACTGGTTCAAATGCTACTATTAATTTTTGCCAAACTTACACAAAAGCCAGTGTTAGCTCTGTACGTCAACATACTGGATGTGGCATGACGCAATGAAAATTAATCTAAAAAGCTCCTTTAATTTGTATCATTTAGAGCAGGGGTCTCCTTACAGTGGGAAAACACAGAAACCTGCAGAATTGTAGCTCTTGATGGACCAGAGTTGGATACCCTTAATTTAGAAAAACAGGAAGTAACTGAGTAAAACAAAATGAGCAAATATCTAATATCTGTCGGTTAGAAGTTAATGTCTGGCTGGTGCCATCGGTTACACACCACAGACATTGGGCCAAAACTAAACTCTACACTTGTTTAGTTAACAAATATCATCTAAAGGTTCTTCCAATTCACCTTGGTGCCAGAGCACAGCATGTTTTTATCATTGCAGTATGTGTAAACATAACTTGCAGGTTAAAACCCCAGTGACTCAGTATGAACTTATGCCCTCATAAAACAACTTTAATAATCCTTTTAAATGTCAGAGTTTTCTAGACTTTAGAAAACTTCAAAGGATGCAGTGATGTGAGCTATAAGTTTAACAGTATGGAACATGGAACCAGAGTTTTCAGCTGCTTTCAGAAAAGAAATATATAGTCTGAAAAGGTAAGACTATATAATAGAAGTCTATATAAAAGTTTGGTAAATTTTATATA
>JBAMIG010000008.1:5450580-5462746 GCA_037177335.1 Kiunga ballochi
CTCTGATGCAGCTCGCTTAGTAATGACCTCAGACTAGTTTCAGTCGTGTTTATTCTGCTAAACATTGACTGCAGGATGCAGGATTCACTGATATGTCAAATCAATAAGTTATGAATAAAACACCAGAAATATAACACAGGAGGCTTTAAATGTTGTTTTTTAGACACACAATTCTTCCACGAGACGGACAAACAGGTTGTTTTCTGTTGCTCCTGTGAGATTTTGCTGTTTGCAGCATTGATGTTGCTTTTATACTTTGAACAGGTTTCTTTGGTCTGTAAGCTGTATACGCTTGTACGTTTATGTATTTTAATTTAATTCAGCTCATTATTTTTGCCAAGATGAGTAGCTGCTGTGAAAGGTCAGCAGCTTATGGGGTTCTAATAAAACAACAAATGGAAATACATTTCCCTCCTCATCACAGACTCCTACAGATATGCATCAATATTACTAGTATAGACTGCTCCATACCTTTTTTATTGAGGCAGCTTTATTGTTGCATTTAAAGTCCTACTTGTCCTCACCACAAATAGAAATGTGAATCTTTACAAATATACCTTAAAATGCTAAAAAATAAAAACGGACTCAACTAAGACATCAAAATGCCATTTATAAAAGAGCAGCGATAAGGTGCACATTGGAGCTTTTCTGTTTTTCAGGGCTAGTTATAATAAAGTAACCTGTAATGGGGGACATTCTCTTCTATGAGGTGCCACATAAATCCAGTATCTGCGATGAAGGTGCCAAAGCAGCGCCTGCACTGCTGTTTCATGTCCTCATTGCCAGTGGGCTGATAATAAAGAGGGAGTCTACACGGTCAGCAGACTTACCTGACCTTTATAGAGATGTCTGGGTGAGATGTGCCAAACTGAAGTGTCTGTATCATGATGCCATCACAACGTTCTCAGTCTATTAAGATTCTTTACTGCCTGGCTTCGTGTTAACGTGAGATTCAGAGCTGTAGTAAAAAAAAAGAAAAGCCAAACAAGAGACTGGTGGGATAATGGGTAGTAAAAGGTGCGGGCACTATAAATTAAAGTTATAATTAGTGTTTAGAGATGCTCTGAACTCATTACTTCTCACTCTACAGTGGATGATAGCCAGCAGCACTTGTTGTGTAACTGCATCCTGTTTGTGATGTGCAAACGGTACTGATGAGTCAGGTCTACCTAATGTGACTATTATGAATATTGTGCTGACTATGATGTTGTCCTGTTCACTACCTGTTATGGCCAGCTGGTATGACCACATTTTATGTAATCTGTTTAAACAGTGCATACAATAAAGATGAGCCATTAAACTTTAAATACAGTACTGCTTAGATAAATGGGTGAAGAAGCACATAAATAATCATTGTAAAGGCACCCACTGCTACTAAGTGCAAGGAAAGTCTGGCTGGAGTGTAGTAAGACTGACAGAGGGTTACTCTCAGACTGTATTATTTCTCTAAATATTTTGATTAACTTTAAATGCGCAATTAGAATATCTGCAAAGTGAGAACGAAACTCATTTTAATGTATTGTAAGCTTTAGTTCAAAGGACTTCTTTTCATAAACAGACCACTGAGGTTGTGCAGCATCTCTGCAGCAGATGTCTCGTCTACATTATGTTGGTATTATCCAGTACCAGCTCAGAGAGCCCAGAGCTTCCCTCTTTCACTCTTGTATATTTAGTAGAAACTAAGAATTTCCGATATATATGGTCAACATTTGACCAGTTTTTACGTTTTCTCATAATCTGTTCAGATTCAATCAAAGATGGCTCCCATGTGCTGGAAAAGCTGCTGCTTTATAGCATTATAGATGCTGCATTAAGGCCGTATCATACCAGAATAAAATGAAAGGAGTTTTAGGTATTGTTTTTGGTCTCGGTTATTGTGGTGCTAGCTGTTTTAGGAACTCTTCTAAAAATATATAACAAGGGGAGAAAAGTGACTTTGGAAAGTATTTTGTTTTTTTCCCTAAAGTTGAGTTTTAAGATTTCAGCCTTGACTGGGTTGACCAATCAGAAGCTCAAATAGTTTAAAAATGACCTGATATTGTCTTTGCTTTTGCTCTTTTCTATGGCCTTGTTGATGAACATCACAGGTTGAGGAAAACTTTAGGAGGAATTTGGAGAGACTTTGACAAAGCAGCATTGCAATGAAAATCCAGCAAGCACTGAAACTGCATATGTTACTATCTTACATGTGGGTCTTTTTATCCAGGCTGGTCCAGTGTATCCTGTGCCAAAGTAGAGCTTGAAGAAACCCCTGAAGCATTTTTTTTAGCATTGGGAGAAATCAAACTGTTTTATCAAGGTTGCTACTCAGATACTTTGTGGTTATTTCTTACAGTTAGGAAAGTTCCCATGCTAACAGACCATCCAACCAAACTCACCCCCTAAACCATCAGTCCCCTCATGCATCCAGAGAGATTTTATGTAACACTCTGGAAAATCAAAAGCAATCTGAGTAGTTCAGTGCCAATTCCCATTTTGGCATTTGTCTGGTCCAGCAGCCTTCGGATCATATAAACCTGACTTGAATTCATGAGGGATGATGCTGAACTGAGGCTCATGACTACGTGTGATTCATTATAGACACTAAAACAACTTGTGAATCCTATTTTTAACCAGCAGCTTTCTGTTGGCAGGAGAATTACTGCCTCAGAGAATGTCTAATGTTGCAAACTTGAAGCTGCTCATGGTAAAAATATATCCACCCATGCTGCTGAAGGGTGTTGTAGGTGAGGGTTCACTGGTAAGGGCCTTTAAATGTTCCATCCTGCCTGTTCTAGCTTGTAAACATAGCTGGTACACAATGGTCTTGAGAGAAAAGTGTTGTAATCCTCCGTTTACAGAACTAAGTTGTTGCTTTTCTCTTTCACTATCATGGGTTTAACTACTAAAAATAGTTTATTCCATATGGAGTATAGATTTGATCCAGAACACCAGTACGGTTTAATCATCAAGCAGTATAACCAGTCAGCTTATACCTTTTTTTTTAAACCTGGACATGGGCCAGAGGAGGCAGACAAAAGTCTCCATGTTAGCCAGCTTCCAACCAGCTGACATGTTTCTGTGCAGGACTCTGTTTCCACACCAGCTCCAGGAGATCCATCTTTCAACCTGCACAGACAGCCGAGCTAAAATCCTGCTTCCCTGCAGCGAAAAACTGAACATTTCAATTTAGGTTTCTCTGCGAGGTGAAGGGCCTGCTGGTAACTATTGCCAAAATGTTATAATCAATAGCAAAGAAAACAAAAGCAGACTACCAGCAGTCAAAATGGTTGCGAGCTGCATGTTGGATCTGAGTCCGAATGGACGGCGCACACACCCTACGTAGCATTTCTCCTCATTACCGTCTCATGGTGCTTGACTTTTAGGTGTGTAGTTATTTTATAGGAGCAGAGCCTCGTTGTGTAAGTGCACCTTTCTTTTTCCAGGCAACACGGCTTGTATAGATGAGTATGAGCACAAAACACCTGGCAGCTTCTCCTGAATGGATATTGAAAGCTTTGCAGGTGATTTCTAATGAGGACTAATGAGCCATGAATGTTCTTAGCTACCTTTTGCTAATTCTTTACTGGGGCTCTGAAACTTTTAGTTGTTGCCAAGGAGAATGTAACACAGGATGAAACGGCAGGGTTTAGATGGCTGATCTCCTATAGGTCCTCAGAAGAAAAGAATGTATGTGGGAGTGGGTGTTCTTTCTTTATTTTTACCTTTCTTTCTTCCCTAATTGGCGATTTCTCCCCATTCAACTCCCAGGAACTTTTTTCACTTTTTTTTTTTTTTTTTTTTTTTTACACCCACTTTTTTTTTTATATCCCCAGTCTGCCTTTGCAATTCATGTAGCCTCTCTTTCCAGGCTTAACCTGCTTGTGTTTTCATTCAGGGCTCTTTTCCTGGGTTTGTCCAATAACCCTCATATCTCTGATTTACACCTGGACATCAGCAGCTGTGAGGTAGGCTCTGTCAGTCTTGGCTCCAGGTATATTCACTCATCATCTCTGCAGATTAGCCCTCGTGGGTATCCCATCATGCTTTTCCTGCCTCTGCCTTCCTCCCACAGTTGAGGTCACCAGGTGCTGGAGTGATTCAGGAGCTGTTTCCTCGAGTTTCATGCGTGGGGACTTTAGACATCTCAGACAATGGTAAGAAACATTTCTGTACACAAACTCACAAAGGTTCCCTTAGATGGACTGTTTGTGCGATTACACCCACAGCAGACTCCTCCTATGCAACGTTCACAGTGAAACTAACATATTTCAACAAGTAATGGCTCATTTGGTGAAAGCTACAATATTAAGTAGACATGCAGAGTCAATTTCTGGGCGTTTTATTCTCATGAGCAGTGACATGGTGAGACATGGAGTCCCTGCGTCTTTAGGTGGCAGCAGAGTTGGGAGATCAACATTAAGGAGAGAGAAGCAGAAAATTGGCTGCATAAAAGAAGATCTAATAGCCACAAAGACAGGATCATTATTATATTCAAAGAACCAAGGTTGGAGGTTAATTGGCGTAGAAATTATGCTATCAGAAAAAGGGATGAGAGCAGTGATGTAGAAACTGAGAATGGGAATTCTTTTGAAAATGTGATGGAGGTAACGGACCAGCAGCCAAGTCCAGATTCAGCAGAGGAATAGAGACACAATGAAAGAGAACAGACCTTTTTCTAAAATTAATCCCACCTTATCTTTGGCTTGATGTTAAAAAGAACTAAAAGTAAATAATGATGCAGAAAAATAGATGCACATGAGGCGTTTTACAAAGAACAAAGGTGTTTTTTCTGAAATACAAATGTCTGAATGTTTAACATGGTTGTACAGTAGATGCTTTAACCTTTTCCAAGTGAATGAATTTAAAAAGCAAACTATCAGCGCCAAAGAACAAACAAATCAAAAAGTTTGAAAAGGGATTTTAATATTGGAACAAATGTTTCCCAAATAATCATGTAGATATTAGTTTGTGATGTGGAGTGTTTGAGGGATCTACAGATTTAAGTAGGTATATTAATCTCTGACTGCCCTGTCATCCTACTATAGCTTGAGACCAGAGACATAAAACTCAAGATTCATTCATCCTTTAATATTTGATGCAATGTCATTAACCATGCTGTAAACACCTGCTGTAACCTACCACTACGGGGACAGTTTAGCTATTCAAGCAGAAGAATCTGTAATATGCAAGTCTTTGACAATAATGAAACGTTACACAGTGGGCTTAAAATCCCACATCCCAGCATGCCTGCTGCTCATGATGCACGCCCACTGGACAAACAGAAAGGAGCTTGTGGCACCCTTTGTGCTTGATAGATTAATATATTTTGATTTGAAATTGCCTTGATGCTTTTTGTTCAGGTCTTTGAATTGGTCTTTATTCCTGTCTCAGGTTACAAGCTCTGCTGTTTCAGTACCTTATAGCGATGTTCATGTTTTTATGTTGACTCCGTTGTGCAGGACTTTCTGCTGCTCCTTCAGTTTGGGAGGGATTTTATGTGATTAGTGATCCATAAAATTTCATTTTAAAGTTTATTTAAATCATGTTCTTTTATTTACAATATTTACATCTTCATATTTTATGTCTTACAGTCTAAACATTTTCAGCACTATTCCACTTCTACAATACACTTTAACAACCCAACTCTGTCACACAACTCAAGTCTCATCCTTCACAATAAATACAAAACAAAGAACCCTACATTTTTACACACACACACACACACACACACACACACACACACACACACACCACACACACCACACACACACACACACCACCTCCCCTCCTCCTTAGAGAACATAGCTCTGGCTTCAAACACTGTCCTCCTTTGTTAATCTGTCGTTTTCAGGCTTATATTGGTTATTTTTACTGTATTTTGTAATTCCTTCTTCAACCGTTTTTGTTTATTTGATCAGTGAGGTTCTCCATAATTTTCTTCTGATCCTGAAGCACGCACACACACATCTTAATAGTTATTCCAACATGCATGTTTCCCTCTTTAGACCCCCCCCTCTTTTTTTTTTTTTTTTTAAACTGAAAACAAATGATTAATATGTTGGAAGAAGAATGCATTGATTGAATAACCTGGTCATTTGGGTCAGGTGACCTCATTCTTTAAACACATGCTGTTGCTGAGCTGCAGCAACATCATACTGATGGAGCAGGTTATTCCTTCATTGGATGTTGTCTTCCCTGATGGCTCGGCCATATTTCAAGTTGAATATAAATCTTGACATTCTTATGGACACAATGACACATGCTGTAATCAAAGCTAACGGCAGTCCTATGAAATAACGTATGACCATTTTTTTGGGTGGCAACTTTTATTGTATTTGGAGGGAAATTTTTTGGACACTGAATATTTGTGTAGTTTAAACTGGAAAAAAAAGTTTGACAGCTTTTATAAAAATTATTTGTATGATATTTATATTGCAAATTTGATCAATATAATTGCACTTTGATGGACGTTTATTCTTTATTACCTTGTAATAAAGGTAAGGTAAACAATGATTGTACACAGTGAGCTTTGCAGGGTAAAATGAATGTAAAGTGTAGCTTTCCGGTTTAGTATGTGCCCCATTTGTCCCAAGATGGGAATGATCCATACCAACTTCCCCAAACATGTTTAGCTTACAACAGGTTTGTTTAAGATTACTATCAATCATCAATGATTGATTTTTATTTTGACATTTCTCTGTTTTCCAAACTCATAACTAGTTTAATATGAATTTAAAGGAAATTTATTTACATCAAACCCCTTTTTCAGTGTCCTCATCACCACAACCATAAGCTGCTGCAGTTCCACACCTGACCAAATATATTTGTGTCATCGGCAAACAACACAAACCTGAATATATTTCATACTTTGCAAATTCAATGACTGAGTTTTACCTTTAGTTATTTATTTTAATGTCTAAATTGGTGCCAAGGATGTTTATTTATTTCTAAAGCCATGCTGAAAGTCATACTGATGTTTTGCTACAAAACTGTTAAATTAGTTTATAGCTTTTCCAGTATTTTAGAGAACTGGGAAAGTACTAAAATGGGCCTGTGATTAGTGTAGTTGTTTGTTTACCAATTTATAATTTAAATAGGTTAAAGTTTTTAGCATCTTTGTTCTGAAAAGACTAAATATAGACGTGAAAAACATAGTTTTATAAGACCATCAGTTAGACTTTTCCCTGATACCATGCCAATGCCATCCCAGTCCTTACTGGTTTTATTCTTAAAACCATTCACAATGTCATAAATGTAATTTTTTTCTACTGCTTTTAGAAACATAATTGTTTTTTTCTCAACACAGTCTGTGGTATCTTCTTGTGCCCCATCAATCTAAATGGTAGGAATCATGACAGTCACTACATGAAGCTTATTGTGAGTTATTATTGAAAATTAGGCATAATTTATGATTATCTTAAAAAGTAATCGGTCCACAGAGACCCACATTTTCTAACATTTTCTCTCTTCAAATTTTCAACAAATCTGTCAAATGTTTTTTTTAAACACAAAATTAGTTTTTGTTCATTGAAATGAAACTAAAGCATCTCAGCTCCACTACAAACCCAATTTAACATGAAAGCTAGGATACTGCATAAACATAAGCACTGCCATGATTTGCATGTCTCATAACTCAAGATTTTAGTAATAAAAAGAACATAAAACATCAAATATTATGAGGCATCTTAATATATTATGAACAAAGGCGTTATTTTTAATTCGCTAGCTGTAACACATCTTCAAAGTTATGACAGAAAGCATCCTTTAACAACAAGCTGTACACACCGGAGCAGCTACGTTCAGAGGAGGAAGAGGCTTTTTATGCTAAGACGCTGGTCTTTCAGCAGCGATTGTTTCTCTTTTGGCAAAAGTTATGAACAGATTTTAAGATAATTTTGAGGAACTCTTGGAACAAGCAATTAGATTTGGGGAATGATAGTTAAACCCGTTGACCTTTTGGGCTACAGTTCTGGTTATAGGAGTGGTATGTTGTTTAGCCGAGTCTTGCTAAAATAAAGTCTTTACTGAAACAGATGCTGCCTAAATGAAAGATGGATTACTGCAAAATCAGCAAAGTGCTTTTTCAGATTTGCATGTTGCTAGTGTTTGGACCCCTGCCCCGGCTGAGACTCAAACCAGCAACCTTCCTGCTGTGAGGCCAACCAACTGCGCCACCGTTCAGCCCTAATCAAAGAGCTATAAACCCCAACTTCTTGAAAATGTCATTATTTGTTTGGTTTTTGCTTCTCAGTTTATTTAAAATTATTTTTAGCTCAGATGTTTGTTTCTGAATTATGTACACATGCGGCTTTTTCTTTACATGACAGAGCTTCTAGCCTGGATTTATGGATGGCCTCTGTGTTTACAGACATGACTGGCTGCCTTCCCTGAGTCTGGTTTTCCTATCTGTCAACTCCTTAATGCCCAGATAAAGAAGAAATGGGAAAATGGGGAAAATTATTTGACCCTTTTAACTAAATATTTAAGTTTATTTTATTGTAATAATTCAATGATTTATTGTGTAATCTTCTGCTTTCAGGTATTCATTAGGGTCCAGGAGACCAGTATTATATGGTAAACAGGGATTTTGAATAAAGTCTCTGCCATACGATAACAAATAGTTGAGAACTGACCAAAGTGTCCTCTGAGCAGAAGTTAATTCCTGTGTTATTTTGATAGAATCAGTAGCACTAATGCATTTTTCCCAGCACAATATATTTATGCAGTCTGTTCCTGCTCTGTCTAACAGGAAACTAAATAAACTTGCCTTCCATCTCTGTGAAAGCACTTGAGTTTATTCCTCCACAGATATATTTTCTCTCCTAATGAGGCATTTTAGTGCTCCAAACACACATATCTTGTCATGGTTACAGCTTCCTCTCTAAGCTTATTTAAAAAGGTGAGTGGGTGTGAGGTGTGTGTTTTGGAATTTCGGTGGGAAGTGAGATTTTCTTCCAAAATGAAGTACAGGGAAAAGAGGAAAGGAAGGAAATGTTCACACCTGGCTGAATAAATGAGTCACCGCTGCGTGCAAAGCCCAGAAACTGTCAGCTTAAATGTTAAAAATATGACTTTCTATTGAATGTACCTATCTATATCTTGGCTTTTGGAGTTCAAAACCAAGTCTTTCCAAGTTTCATGGCTGCTCTCATATTGTATTGCTCTTCAGGATGATGTAATTAAAGGTCAACTTGGATGAAGGATTTTATCCAAAGAGCATAAGACTGCTGGCGTTGCACTTGTGCTCCACTAATGTGTGTGTGTGTGTGTGTGTGCGTGTTTGTGTGGGGATTAGGTTTGGATGCTGACTTGCTGGCCGTCATCCCGGCATTCTCCCGGCACCCCTCTCTCAAACACCTGATGTTAGGGAAGAACTTCAACATCAAGGGCAGGTGCGGACTGAGCTTGGATCCAACTGTGCAGATTGTTTTGAAGATGTAGATGACGAATGTTTTCCTTCTGTTTCTGCCTCCTCAGGGTGCTGGATGAAATCCTGCAGAAACTAGTTCATCTGGTGCAAGAAGAAGAGTGTGTGAGTTTGATTATGTAACATATTGTAGGTACACATTTACTCTCTGTGGCGCTATGCACAGAAGCACGCCAACACACGTCTCACACACACAGCATGCTTTGTCCCCATTCATATTTGTTCAGTTTTAATCTTCCACCTGCCACATACAAGGTGCAAACATGCACAGAAGTCAGATTTGCAATTATGAAGAATGACTCATCCGGTGTGTTTATTTGCGAGACTCCCAAGGCGCTTTCTTTTCTCTGCTCTGCAAACCCAGCATGACAAGATGCTTACTCAATTATTTACCACTGCTGATAGTGATAGCTCACAACGATGCTCTTTCACAGATTGCTAACTGATTTTTACATGCACCAACACGGCCGGGTGCAGAAGCACACGCTTAAAGGACTGCAGGACTAGTTTGTCAAGTCTTGGTTAGACATCCTATGCACTAAGTGATGGTAACACAAACTTCAAAACCAGTTTATTGCACGCTGAAGACATTTGGCATCACTGTGAGCTCCATGTGAAAAAACACAACAAGAAGCAAACATGAGAGAATGAGAAGTGTGTGCAATTAGAAACTGCACACAAACTTCCACTTTGTGGAAAACTATTCAATAATAATGATAATTATTGTTTATGTAATTTATAACAGAACAAATTAGTATTAAAGGCAAATTAAAGTCGGCCAATCCCGAACACTGATGTCATCATAAGATTTAATTGCATCACCCAGCTGTGTCTGACAGCTGATGGTTGCATCCTGTTCAATCCCCAAACTAGTTGAATTTGAGCTGCTTACTAAACTGCAAATGCATTATTTGTTTATTTTGCATTAAGCCCTTTTTAATCTGTTTTTGAGTTAAAGTGCTTCACAAATTAAAATGTTTATATTGCATTTAAAACTTTTAATGCCACAAAAATTGCCCTGCAGATGTGGGAACAGCTACACACCAGCTACCAATTTCTGCTGGTCTGAAGAGCCTTTTTCACATCTGTTGTTGCTAATTCTGGTTGTTTCAATTTGCCAAAAGTACAGTTCAGAGGTTGGACTTTGATGTGTTGATACTGATGGGCTGGAGTTAATGTAAAGCAAGACTGACAGAGAATTTAAATCGGTCACTAAAATCCGGCTTAATTTTCTCCTGGTAATTTTCCAAAAGCTTCAGCAGAGAAAACTTTGAATGTGACACAATTACTGCAGCTAACACAACTGTTAGGTTAAATAGACTTTTAGATCCAAACATTGCTTTAATCTTGTCTTTGGAAATTTAAATGATTTTTTTTATATTAGCTTATTACCATAGATATTTAAGCAATCTATGTATTTATTTTGAAGTTATCTTCTATAATAAAAAAGTTTGTAACTAAAACATTCAGGTAGCTTTGAGGTTTGGCAGTGAAATGATGCTAATTATGATGGATTAATTTTAGTTTGTGTTCCAGTGCAGTTTATATGATCTGATCTCATATCAGTCTAGCATTCACACCCCTAGTGTCACGGATCAGAACATTCCTGCAAAACATTACTTTTTAAAAAAAAATATATATATTTTTTAACAATGTAAGAAAATCATGCAAACTAAGCGACTGATACATTATCCTGTGTGACGAAACACAGATTTAGTTTCTCATGTTCTTGAGTTTTCTTTAAATTGCCTTGAGGTGTTTAACTTAAAGCTCACATATAAATGGTTTTGTACTTGTATCGCGCTTTTCTTCACATCAGTGTACTGAAAAGAGCTTTAACACTATTCAACACATTCACCCATTCGCTCACACAAACACACACACATTCACACACTGGGACACTTTGACGCCAGATCTGGGACTTGAACCACTAACTTACTGGTTAAGAAATGACCCGCTCTACTACATGCACCACAGCCGCCCCTGTAACTTAGAATAAGTTACTTAAGGATGTCTGCAGAGTATTAACCTAGCATCACAATTTTGATGTGTATGAAGTATTTTGCACTAAATGCATTTATAACCCTAAAATCTGATTCAGAAGCAGATTTTCATTCAGGAACTTTTGGGATGTTAGTTTTTTACACTGTAGCATATTTTGTAATCAGGTTTTCCTTTTGTTAAAAAAGTGACCAGACACAAACAAATGATGACATTTACTCTCATTGCTTCCACACTGCTGCTCACACTTAAAACTCATTGAAATTTCTTAATCTGTGTCTCTCACATGACATCCTCAGGCTCTACAGTCGCTCTCCCTGTCTGACTCGAGGCTTCGCCAGCGGGGCACGGTTCTGGTCAACGCCCTGGGCTCCAACGCATGCCTGCGGAAGGTGGACCTGAGTGGCAACCTTCTGGAGGACTCCGGAGCCAAAATGCTCAGCAAAGCTCTACAGATCAACACAACCCTCAGGTTTACGCTTTGGTTATTTATTTGTTTATTTGTATTTTTTAGTAAATGAAATAATGAAGATGAGCGAGGAAGACAGCCAAATTGGAGTCAGTCAATGTGAAGATGCAAAGGTTTGTCAGCCATGACCAAGAAAAGATGAGCAAAATAAAAAGTTTTCATGTAAATATGGGAAAGAGTTTTATGGAAACATGAAACAGCAAAGGAGGGCAGGAATAAGCGTGGGGGTGGGATGGGATTAGGCGGGATATGCATTAGGAAGGGATGGAGATGGAGGACCTCCTAAG
>JBAMIG010000008.1:5523865-5541133 GCA_037177335.1 Kiunga ballochi
GCTGGGGAAGCAGCACCAGAACCAGAGATCTACTAGGGAAGCAGCACCAGAACCAGAGATCTGCTTGGGCAGCAGCATCAGAACCAGAGATCTGCTTGGGAAGCAGAACCAGAGATTAGAAGAAAATCAACAAACTGAGCAAGAAAGCTGGTTCTGTAATTGGATAAACTCTAGAGCCGCTGGAGCTGATTGTTCAAAATAGAGTTCTGCACAAGCTGACGAAGATGATGGAGGATTTTTCACACCCTCTCCACAACACAATAATAAAACAAGTGTGTTCAGTGAGAGGCTTGTTCGGGTCCAATGCAGGAGTGAGATGGCTCTGGGACCCTTCCTTCCCAGAGCCATCAGTCTCAAGAACAAGACCCTTCACTAATTATTTTTGTATAAAAAAAAATGCTAAAACTTGAATTTCCCTTTAGGATCAATATAGTATTTTTCATTTCATTTTCATTAATCATTTCATTCATAAATTTTCATTTCAAATACTCATTTCCTCTGCCTTTGTGAAGGTAATAACAATTGTGGTAGTATAACAACTCCAGTTGTTTACTGGAAGCCTACTCCCTGTAGAAAATGTGTGTCTCTAGTAAACCCCATTGCTCAGCAAAATACAAACTTACAGTATAGTTGCTAACTTAATTTTTACTGTGTAGACAAAATGTCATGACATGGTTTTAGCCTAGTCTTTATTTTGTAGACTGTTTACACAAAAGTCCAGTTTACAGTCGGTAGCTAATATAGCCTGCCTGCTAACTTAGCCTAGCTATTTTTATGTGCCTTTGTAGCTAAAGTGCTGTGAAACAGAATGTTGTGACTTGGTATTATCCTGGTCTTCTTTTAATTTTTTGAAAGATATAGATAGATATAGATTGATAAATACCAGTTACTCAGAAGAATAAATATTAGTAATATATATATATAATATATATAAGTAAGAACATGTAGCTCATATAACTGTTAAAACTTTTAAAACACTCAATAAATGCAGTAGATAAAAAAGCTATAGTATATTTTTCAAAGGAATGCAATCATATTAACAAAAAATCCCCCCCCACCCCCTTTTTATTTTTTTTTTTTAAAGAAGTCAAAGATCAACTGCAGTACAGCATCCTGAAAAGGGTAGGGATTTGGAGAGTATTGGACAGGCTTCAAGCTAAAGATGCTGACATATTAAAGCTTGAATCTGGGTCATATGGGCATGTTCACTATTACTCTATGCTTGTGTACGTGTGCATAAGTATAGATGGCATACATTTATACACATGGGACAACATTGTGTATGGTGCATTGTGATGTCAGCATTCAATGATGTGGTTACTTTGAGTCTCTGGGCTTCTATAGTTTGTTGTGATATATGTGGACGTGAGCCCGTAAGTGTTTTTCCTTTGCAGTATCGGCTAGGTGACCCCCTATATTTCCGTAGGGAAGCACTATATCTTGACAGCAGAAAGTGAAGGGAACAGAGCAAACCTACTGGCTCAGCAGTCTTTTTGCTTGAAGCCTCATCAAGCAATCATCAGATTTTTCCTTTGGCACATACCAAGGTTTTACAGCCCTCTTCCTGTTTGTTCCTCCCTTCCTTTGCTTCTTTTCCTGTCTTTTTTGTTCCCCCCATTCATCACCCCAGCATCTTTATCGATCTGCCTGCTCTTTCATTCTGCTCTGACAGCCAGTCAGACTGACGGGTAGAACACGAGCCAAAGAGACAGATGTGTGCTAAGTGCACATGTTTGCTTTTGATAAAGCCAAATGGTAGCAGGAGACTTTATGTATTTATCTGTGCATGTGAGTGTGCACTTGTGCAAGCAGGTGGGGATGTATTTAACCTTTTGTTTCCATGAAAAGCCTCTAAGCTGCTTTGGTTATATATCTTGTTTTACAAAACAAACAACTTTGGAGCCAATAGATTGTAATCCTCCAGGGTCTTTGTTCCAGGCATGTTGTATAATGACAAATTTATTGGACATATATGATGGAGTAGGGCCTAAAAACGGGCCAAATATGTTTAGTGTAATCTGGGTTTTTTGCACAACTGGAAAACATAATACTTTGAGTGCTATCACAGTGACAGTGTGTTATGCAAATGATGTCTGATAAGTGATTCATTTGTCCTTGTTGTTAATGGTTCCTGCTGTGCGGGGCTCTGACGGTAAATGTTAGAATATATTTTTCATGTATGTTAGTAATAAATTCATGCAAAAGCATAATAAAAGATGGAAATGAGAGCCTTTTGACCAAAACTTAAAAAATTTCATACAAGCAATACGTTTTATGCTTTCTGATATATTAATATATACCATTAATTGTAGTAAACAGGATGCTAACCTCATGGTGAGTAATGCACATAAAGTCAGGTTTTTGTAGCTCATATACTACAAGTTGAAAGTTATGGATTGCTCTTTTATTTAATTTCTTCAGTCTGGCTTAATTCACCACCTGTGAACTTAGTTCAACATCCGTCTGTAAATTTAATGAGGTTATGCTTAAAGTAGGTACATATTTTTGTCAAGTTGGCATTTATACACCCAACTTTCTCCCTCAGCTGGCATTCAGTGTGTACGCAAAATTATAAATGAAAGCACAGAGACAAGATACAGAAGCAACGCACAAAACCATGCAACCGTGTACCTCAAAAAACACAGTCAAGCATTTATAAAAGACAAATTGCTGATAAGAAAATGTACACATTAGTATGCCACGCATACATAAAATGTAGATATCTTTTAGTCTGACCTGGAAGAATAGTATATAAGTATTTTCTTTCACTTTTGTCTCTCATCATAACATTTTCTGTCACACTCCCATGCCTGTGCTGCTAGTATTGCTGGACTTGACTGCAGCATTTGACACAGCTGACCATTCCAACCTCCAGTCTTGCATGGCCCAGCAGATAACCCTTCAGGGACTACCTACCTAAACATACCGAGATAGAACTTTTACATAATAATCAATAATCTCTTCTCCTCTTCAGCCTGTCCTCTGGTGTGCCATAGGGTTCCATTCTGGGCCCGGTTCTTTGTTGAACGTTGTTATGTTCTGTGATATCTTGTCATAATGTTTTATTCCATCTCTATGCAGATGATCTACAAATCTATCTCCCAGTTACCTAAAACTTTCCAGACACACAGTTCATCTAAATGTGTTTGCATGACATTAAAGAGAGGCTGTCCCAAAATATCTTCTGTTTTAACCAGTCTAAGACAGTAATCTCATACTCAACAGTGTGATTAGGGGAATTTGGCCAAACTCAAATCATTCCTCAGCTGACTGACCTGGAAAAAGCTATTCACACCTTTATCAGGTTCATTCTAGGACCATTGCAATGTCCTCTACATATGGGTAAACCAGGCCTTTCTGGAGCGTCTTAACTGGTGCAGAATGGATCTGCCCACCCTGAAAAACATTCCCACATCACTCCTGTTCTGTGTTCATTAAACTGACTTCTGGTTCAGTTCAGAATTCTGCTGTTTGTTGTTCCTTCATTTATGGCCTTTCATCTATCTATTTGTGCGGTCTATTGAACCCTCACCAGCCCAGTAAAGCTTTGTGCTCTTCTCAACAACAGCTTCTGATGATCCCACAATCCAGGTGCAAACAGTGGGGAGATTGTGTCTTTGCTGTGGTGGGGTCCAAACTCTGAAACTGCCTCTGGAGTTGTGGACCATCAAAGAACCTACCTAATGTTTAAGCTAGGCTAATGACTTACTTGTTATGATCATCCTTTGACACTTAGGAATGGTTTCTATCACCATTTTAATCATTACTTAAGTGTTCTGTTTATTTTTTTACTTTACCATGTAGCAGTTTGAGCTATTGTGGTTGTTGTAAAGTGCTTTTTTTTAATCAAAGTTTGATTTGACTGATTCATGCAACATGGTAGCGCAGTGATTAGCCCTGTGGCCCCGCAGCAAGAAGGTCGCTGGTTTGAGCCTAGGCTGGGGAGGGTTACCCATGTGGCCTTTCTGAGTGGACTTTGCATGTTCTCCCCATATATGCGTGGGTTCTTTCCGGGTACTCTAATTCCTCCCACCCACAAGACATGCATATAGCTATGGTTAAAACGACTGCTTATCAAATATAAGTTGCTTTGGGAAAAAAAAATGTCTGCCAAATGACTGTAGAATAGAATACAATTTTTAGTGTTGTACATATAATGGCAGCTATGCATAAAGGCAGTATGGCTGCTTGAGCAGTACTGGAACACCTTGCTAATGTGATTTTAAGAAAAGAGCAGATTCTTGGAGGTTTTTTTTAGTACAGAATGATACAGAATGCCCCATTTCAGATTTCCAAGGGCTCTCTCAAAAGAAGGAAAAACAGTCTGCTTCTTCCATCTGTACAGCTGTGACAGTCACAAGATCATAAACAATCCAACACAATTCTATATCACTTAATAAGCAGACTGTATGCTTCCATTGCAGAAGAAGCACAGGTTTGCAGACATGCACAAGTCCTGATCCTGTTATTGTGCTTGTTTGTTTTAGGGGCAGGGATGTGTAATTATGTAACCTTAAATACTTTTTATGGGGTTGTCGTTCCACAGCTTAGACCCAGGAATATATTCAATTCAATTTTTCTTTTGTCATTGATAATGACACGTATTTAATTAGCAATTTTTACACTTTTTTCCAGCTTCCAGTGTCATATCTATTTAACTGTAGGACAAATTGAATTTTATTTCTTATTTTGAGTGTCAGAATTCATTTGTGGCTTTGGATGGGACTCATCATGCACTGTGCACTGTATCACCACAAACATGAGTCATGAAAAAGAATCACACATCTATTGGTTTGCTATAACATTCCTACTGCACATTTATGTGTGTACTTTTGTCAGGAAAAGATCGAGTTTAAGGCATCTGGGCCAGTCTGTGCCAGTTTGTTGATCGGCAAATATACATCTCCCCCTAATGTAGGCTACTTTATAAACTTCAAAGGTTTTTCTTCCAGCACTTTCATGCAGGTCAAATTTGAGGAATTTTGTTCTGGTTTTTTAAACCCACTGCTTCAGGAAATCCCTGAGATTTTTCTTGTTAGTTTTGTCTTTTTAAATCAAATTGCTATGCTATCGGGCTTAATTACCTGAGGTTTGCCAGTCATTTGATATAAATGTGAATGCTTTATGACAATACAAGCTGTAAAGAAGCGTTGTCTTCAGAATTCTTTAATACAATAAATAAATATTAAAATATCTGTGCAAATAGCATAAAACTATAAACTGTTACTTTTAACTTTTACTCAGCAAATACAAGAATACATAAAGGGATAAAAATTGTGTTGTCATTGACTAAACTAATTGATTTAAAATAAAAAACAGTGATAGCAGCAATACACCTACAAACATTTAGATAAAGACATGTTTTCTGAAAGTTTTTGCATCATGTGGGAACTAAAGAGTTCCTAAAACAGACTTCTTTTATTTGCTTGTTTATGTTATAACAACTATTTAAAAGTACTTTGGGTGCTGTGTAGAACGTAAATGAAAATACAACGTAATTATTGGCAAATTAAATAAACCTGTATTTATTCCCAGTGTAAAATGTTTAATGTTAGCGATTCTTCTTGCTTGATTCATGTAGCAAATAAAGAAGTGCTTTCATGGATTTTATTCAAATGCAATCTGACATAAATGCCCTGAATGAGTCTTTTTTATTGTTATTATTAGATTATTTCAGTAATGTGCTCATTGAACTCTGTGTCTATTTGCAGATGATTTGAATAGCATGCAGACCCAGGCATTGTATTTGTTTGTCAACCCATGTGAGAATGGGAGGAGTAGGTACTGACAGATGGCCTGCTCTCCATAAGAAGAGGGGATCTGCTTAATCGAGAAGGGAAAAAAAAGAGCTGGCATCGTTGTGAGTCTCTGCCTTCGTTTGATAGAGAGGCATATTTACTCAATCACAGTTTTTCTCCTGAAGCTCTCCATCACACCACAAAATCAATGTCTCCTCCAAGTTGGTTAGTTGTTTGCTTAAGATTAGTGTCCTTCACTCTTTTTTTCCTCTTTGTGTTCTTATTTCTATTCTTTATCATTATTCTCCTGTCAGATGGTGACAGGTGGCCGGCTTCTCCCTCCCCTCCCCGTCTCTTCTTGTCTCAGTGCCTTTCCTGTGCTCTGTTGAACAGAAAAAGTGCTGAGGCTCTCTCCGTGAATTTCCTGCTCTGGGGTCTGATCCAATGGTTCTTGGCTACAAGAGACGTTGTGAATTTTTCAGGCGTCTGAAAGTCTCCGGAGGACTGGAATTACAGTACCTCCAGGGCTGTGGATGTAGGACGAGAGCATCCATGTACCCACATAGAAACACGCTTTGTTTTGTTTTTGTTTTTTAATGGATATCTGCTGTCATCCTTTTTTTTTTTCAAAAACAGAATTTTTGTCCACACAAATCAGACTTCACTAATATAGTTATGTCTTCTGTTGTGGACCATAACAAATAAAAATACACCCTCTCTTTCACACACTTACAGGCACATATAGTATGCTGTCTGAAGCAAGCGGGTGGATTGTGTTATCTGGTGGAAATAACATGTTTTGATATTGATTCTTTCTTCAAGTGTTTGTGGCTTCAAGGTCCTATTTCCTGTTAAAACACCACTGAGATGTGTCTGTGGGTCTATGGGTTGGGAATTGGGATTGTGCGATGTTACTAAATCATGCAATAGAGAGTTTTGGAAACGGACTGACATCAACCATGAAATTCCTTTAGTTTATGCCTAAGCTTATGAATATTACACAGATGTTGTTTTCTGGTTCTTCTCTTACAAGACCTTTTCTGAAGTCTTTGTTTCACTGCACAAAAAGCCTCTTAAATCTTTAACAGGAGCTGTTTGGTTTTTTCTGTATGTAGCTTTAAGTCTGGTGGTGTCTGGTGATGGGTGTCTGTTTCACAACAACGTGACACCAGGTCAGCTACCATACATTTTTAAGAGAGGAAAATGCAATGTTTTTCATGTCTACCTGCACAGCTAGACGTCTCAGATAAGACATTCATTGTTATAATGAATATAGTGCAAAGCTCAAACTTTATCCATCCAACCATCCATTATCCACCCCAATTTATTCCAATGCAGGGTAGTGGAGGAAGTACGGTACGCCCGGAACAGGTTGCTAGTCCATTAAGAACTCATGATGTGATTTTATGCTCTGAAGATTATGGAGAATGTTCAAACCAGGAAATTTACCAGTTTATCTATAAAAAAAAGCTATAAAAGCTAACAAGGACCACTCATTTTTAATAACACGCTGCATCCGTCACGCTGCGGCACTTTGCAGATGTGCAAATTTGGCCCAACTTGTTTTGTACGCTTAATAAATATGATTTATGATATATTTACTGGAGTAAATGATCAGAGAGTCAGTAAGTGCAATTCTTCCATTTTTTCTTGTAAATTCAAATTTACTTTAACCCCCCTACCCACCCATTACACATTCCTCAGGGATGTTTTGCTCCAGTCAAACGATCGTATTCATTTAGAGATATGCTTAATCTGACAGCTGTTACTAATGGTGAACATAAGGAGTTCACTCTGCAGAACTGAGCGGGGCTAATTAGTGTTGAGTTTTCGTAGGTTTGTTAAATATTTATGCTATCTGTATCTTGAAAATATTAACTGCCTTGCGTTTGTGAGGTACAAATATATTAAATAAATACTTTTTTTCTGTTAAACCTCTCTGTGAACTTGAGTTATGACTATTTGCTTGCCTCACAATTCATCCCAGTGGCTCCATTCTAACCAGTATTATCCTGAAATGAAGTGTCTGGAAGTTCTTTCGAGAAGATAATAGATCATTTTTATTCAAGTGTACATTTCAGGTATGATTAGGTCATTTAAATCCACAAAAATGATCTTGCCACTACAATGTATATCATTAAAATCAGAAATTCTGCTTTACTTGAATGAAACTAAATCTGTCATATTTATTTGGGCGGCTTTATTTTTTGTTTTACCTGAGCCTTAAAGTGCATTACACAACTTCCTAACTTTACAACTCTGTGTTTTGGACTCGTTTGATGCTACTGTGACATCTATTATGCATATTTCAGCCTGAGGCTGAGAAATTGATACAAAGTTTTAATACTGGACACCACATTACTTGACAAACTAGCAAACAAAGACAAACAAACAGAAAAAAGAAAGAAGGAACGAAAGAGAACAAGAGAAAAACATGTAAGTATTTTACTGGCTGATGCTGAAATAGCAGTAAAACAATTAAAGGCATGCAGTGCGTCTTTAATGCAGTGTCAAGCATTCCTGCAGTTGAACTTAGAGTTGACATATTTTATGATTATTGTGGGTATTAAACTTCAGTTTACTGGAAAAAAAGGTGAGCATAAATGCTTTGATGGCTGCATTCTGGTTTAAGGAATTATGTTCAGTGTTCAACTCGAAGCTTCTGGGTTGTCTCAAACATTGCTTTGTAGAAGCTCTGTTTTGGCCCCAGTTCATGTGGGAATGTGAAAGGCTGGGGACAGGAATTAGTGATAATCCGTGGTTCCTAAAAAAGATTCCTGTGTTTTGAAGCATCTTTACAGAGAAAACAGCGAGCCTCTCTCTTTGTGTGTTATGGCCCTCCTGTGTTATGGCTACCAGACCTGCTGTACGCTCCTCAAATAGCCAGATTCAGAAATCTCCCTCCAAATTCTGTGGCTGCCTGAGTGAGCTGCCTGATGGGCTTTTTTTTTTTTGCTGCTACACCAGGGGTTTTCCATACTGCACTTTAATGAATTTCCAATCTGCATGAGGTCACTACATAATAGCATGTCATTTTACTTCTGAATACGGGGAATTAAAGTCACTAAACCTTTAATCTAACAAGATTAAAAGGATATTATGATGCATGGACGGCAATGAACAAATGGGTCAACAAGAGATGAGCTCTGCATCATTCCAGGATATGGTTTTTCCGTTTACTTCCAGATTGTCCTCTCAATAAAATAAATTAGACACATAAACGCAATGGCACCACAGAAGTAAAAACCTCTTCATGACCCATTGTGCACCAGTGAAGCACCTACAGCCCAATGAAGATGCGGTTGACTGAACGAGGTAGGAAAGCTGGAAGAGGACAGAGATGCTTCCAGGCGGTTACAAGCTACTGTTTCTGCCAGAGCCACTCTGGTTAATTGGGCCGCTGTGACAGGAAGCCCGACGAGCTGTTAGTGGTCATTGTTAAGAGGGTCAGGAGATTCAAAGCGAAGTGTGATGTGTGCACAGTGTAGTTGAGCAAAGCCTCCTCTGCATCCTCTCATGGGACAGTGATAAAAGAGAATGCTCTGAAGCTTTCAATGACTATTCACTAACTAACAGCAAAACTGGGAAATGTGTTGATAGCATTTAAAGAATCTCTTGTTGTGTATTATCCACTCCACTAAATTGATGTTTGTATTATCTGTGTGTGTGTGTTTTCACTCCCCAGGACTTTTCCACTCTGCAGTGTGATGTGTGCATCCTGGTCTTCTCGGTGACTGACAGGCGAAGTTTCCACCGCACCGCCCAACTCCGCCTCCTTCTCAGGGAGTCCCAGCCGCACACACCCATCATCCTGGTGGGCAACAAGAGCGACCTTGTCCGGTCCCGTGAAATCAGTTCAGAGGGTAGGTTAAACCTTAGGTTTGTTACTTTAGAAATTCACAGCTGTTTGCCAAACTCCCTCCTTCACTTTATTCAGCGGGTGAAAATAAGAAACATCATCATTCTTCTCAAAATTATAACATAAATACAAATGAAGAAACTGAGTGCCAGAGCAATGGTGGCTGCTGGTACAACACGCTATGCCTAACTAGTGTTGTGCTGTGTCTAGAAGAAGATATACCCAGTTTAAGTTGTATGGTTTTATATACGATAAGTTGTTATGTGACCTTTACCAATTGTTATAATCATAAAAATACAACTTTATGTGATCAACAGCTCAAAATGTATTAAACTGAATCTTTTTTCTTTTTTTTTACAAAAAGATGTAAAAATAGACTGAGCTCATCCTCAATGCTCCCATGGAGTTAGGTAGTGTCAGCCAGGTGCTACTAATAAAATCTAGCTGAATAATTGATCATCAGATCATCAGTAAGTGTGATTCTCTTTATTAAAGCAGCAGTTTTTGCTGTTTGCAGTTCAGTAGCATTTAGATGGCTGGTTAATACAATATCAGGGAGGACAGACAACAGCAATGTAATTATAAACCATGTGGAAGATCTTAGTTCATGTAGTTTCTTTTGCCCATAGAAGAGATAGGAAGTGCAACAAGGCTTGCTTTGTGAACATGCGGGGAGAAAACAGCAAAACCTTTTCTGTTTAGGTCAGTGGCGATAAGATAAGATCAGTGGGAGGTTGTTCTTGGTCAGTTAATGTTGAGCTTGTAAAGGAAATTGACTATAAATAACCAGACTTTACTTGCTTATCTAAAGTTGCAGAAGAGGAGGTAAGCTAGCAAATTAGCTTAGCGCTGGGGATTATGCTGATGGTTATAATTCTCTACATAGAATAGTAACCATTAGTACTATAAAAGTTATGGATGCAGTTTGTTGAACAGTTCTCGGAGTGGAACCTCTGGAGTGTCAGCATATGTCTAAAAATATAACAATATGTCACAGTTAAGTGAGCAGTCTGAAAGCAAGCTGCTATTTCTGTCTGAAACCAGTGACCTGTTGTTTCAGGAAAATATAACAGCAATAAAAACCTGATGTTAATCATATCTTTTGGTACTTTTGTGACAGACTGCAAAAAACTTGACAGGTTTAGTGTGTGCAGGACAAGGCCAGCTATCATCCTGAGTTACCAACAGGATTTAACCAATCCCAATTTTCTCATTGTAAGGAACTCATAAGCAAAAGTTAAAAGTGCTCTTTGTTTCTTTGTTTTGCCTTCTAGGCAGCTCTCAAATAGAACATCTAAAAGAGCAAATATCTTATAGTTATAGTTATCTATCAGATAGATACTAATGCATATGCTGCTGTTTGTAATGAATTAAAAGTCCCTAAAACCTCTAAATGGAAATATGTTGCTGATAGATGCAACAGTGGGAATTTGCTTTGTACCTATTTTACTATCGTTGTTTGAGATTCTGATGAGTTCTATTTTTCATTAACTGAATCAATTTGCTCATTGCTTAAATGAAACTTGGGTGAAAGCATCTGTTGCATTCTATAAAGGATGAACCGTAAGGAAGGGAATTTAAATCCCATCTTGAGCTCAGCTGTATGTGTAGACATGTATAGCTCAAACACATTAAAATGTCATTTTATGCTCCATTCTATTACTGACATAATGAATCACAATGACTCTGACGATCTCTGACTTAACCCTTGTAGGGTGTTCAGGTGGAACCAATTTTAATTTTGTATTAAAAGAAAGTTTATATAATCAGTTATTTTTTTTATTGTTTTAAAACTTCAAGAATACCCAGGTCCACCAGTATCATTAACATTCAATTCAATTCAGTTTTATTT
Source organism: Kiunga ballochi (assembly GCA_037177335.1). Lineage (NCBI taxonomy): Eukaryota > Metazoa > Chordata > Actinopteri > Atheriniformes > Pseudomugilidae > Kiunga > Kiunga ballochi. The sequence continues at coordinate 5,535,315 of JBAMIG010000008.1, forward strand.
ATATAGCCCAGTATCACAACAGAGTTGCCTCACAGGGCTTCACACACACAGTTTATCACATAGCAGACATAACACACAATGAACACAAGTAATAACTACACTAAACTAAGTAGAGCCAGGACATCCCTGTCCTTCAACTCTCCTTCGCGGTAAGGAAATACTCTAAAAAAAACCTAGTTGTGGGGAAATAAATGAAGAAACCTCATGGAGCCCACATTGAAGGAGAGATCCTCTCCTAGGACGGACATTGGCAACAAAAAAATGAACACCAAACGAGGGTTAAATAACTACACCAGCATGTCGGAGTATTATTTAGTTTTAACAACTGTAGGGGAAAAGTTAATGATGTTCACAATCAGGTTATTTTTAATCTCTCGCTAGATAAAGCTGTCATGATTCTGACATTTTCAAAGATTGTTAATTGCAGCAGGCCTGTTTCTGTCTCTAGGACCTATACTTGTGATTTAGTGAGTGTAAGCTCGCTGGTATTAGCATTTTGCATCAAACTACAGGACTTCAGTCGTAATATGATTCATACAAATCAATCCAAATGAATCCTACAGAGTCCTCTGAAGACATATCAAACCATATGATTTAGGACCTTGTGGGTGATTTTTTATGCAGAGCTCCCAGGCCAACCCACTTTCTGCATTTCATTAATGTTTCAAACAGAAACTGGTGCAGTGTGGAGTGGAATAGCTCAGCTTAATTTGTCCTTGATTACTTTTGGTAATATAGGTGTACAGGCACAGATGGAAAACTGAAATGGAAATCTCTGCAGTTGTTGTAAAGATTAAGGATGCAGATGTATCCTTTGTGACTGCCTCCATTCTTAGTTTCTTTTTCATTTCTTGTTGTCTTCTGCTTTCCAGAGGGCATATCTCAGTTTGCATTATCTCCCTCAAGCAGCACTGCTATTGCTATCTTTATGTATGCTTGTGGGCCCTGTATGCGCGCAGCTAGCTGCATGTACATAAACACATCAGATGTGCTAACAAGCTTGGCACTCATCTCTCAGCATCGTCTTGCTGCCTGATGTCAGCCAGGCTGTTTAAACTGTGATATAGAGGGATGAAAAGAAGAGGGAAGGACCGGCGTATGAGTATGCCATCTATGAATGGGAAACTCATTCGGAGGAGTGTGTGATGTATTGTACGAGTGTGTGTTAGGGGAGAGCCAGGCTTATTCTGTTGTCCTTGAAAAAACTACAATTGAGTTTTGAAACCCTCAGAATGGGCATAGTGGCACACAGAGCGGCCAGAGCTTTTCTTTTTCTAGAATCATTGTCACTCTTTTCTTTATTTTTTTGCGCTGATTTGCGCAGATTTTGCTACACCGTCAAGTTCATTACAAACCATCACTTTTGTTGCCGTTCAGAAATTGCTGACTGTGAAAAACTGCTGCTATATGGGATGTCTCTTAAATGTAGAACTAGCAGAATCACCTGTCACACGTATGAACAAAGATCAGCGTAGCTTTAGATCAGTACTCGTGGATGAGAAAGTTTCCATTCAGTAGCACAGAAACTGAGAGGGTTTTCTGCATAAATGATGTGTATTAAATGCATGCAAGTGTTATTCAGTAGGAGCCGTTTTGTTACTGGGAACCTGGATGATGTGGACTCATTGACATTACTTTGCTGTAATTATTAACATCAGTTATGTTAAACTGATTAGAAAAAAACAAACATCTAGTCAAATGAATTAATTTATCACATTTGATTAAGGGTGAGAATCTTCAAGCTTATCATGATTTGGTCAAATTAAATTTGAGATGGCCACAAAGCCATTATAAATCATTATTGATATCATCCTTTACCCCTGTGATTACTTGGCCTATACCCCTTTGGTACAAACAAACATGATTTCTCATAGTTACTGTGATAAACAACAAATAAGATAACTCCTTCATTAATTGGTTAAATGCAAGACCTCACAGTCTTTCATTCGAAGTTTTACGGGGAACTCATTCCACGCCTGACTGTGAGCCGTTTCACCTGACTAGAGGCAACCGTTGTCCTACACGTGTGCATGTTTTGGTCATGTTTAATATCCAAAATACATTTAACTCTGAACATCCTTTGTAGTCTCCTTCCTGCCTTTGTTTTGCTTAAGCAAAGCAAAACCAGCATCCATTGTGTCATTTAGGCGCATGTCACAGATGTTCCAAATGTTGCACTTCCACATTTTTGACTTTCCTTCTCACTCTTCCACAATGTGTAGTTAAGTTAGAGTTTAATGTTTTTACCATTTGTACATCAATTAAAAATGCTTTCTGTCTGCGCTGTAAATCATGTAAAATCCACCAGAACGTTTATACATGGCACAACCATAATTCCAATGAAGTTGAGACGTGTAAGATACAAACAGATGCATCCATTCATCCATTATCTACCGCTTTGTCCCTAACGGGGTCGCGGAGGGGCTGGAGCCTACAAACAGATGCAATCATTTGCTAATACTTTTTAACATATATTCAGTGTTATATACAATAAAGACTAAACTTTTAATTGTCAAATGGATACATTTCATTGGCTTTTTTTTTGTCCTTTTTGGAAACATTGACTCATTTTTAACTTGATGTCGGCAACACAGTCCAGAAAACCTGAGACATATTACCACTCCGTTACATCACCTTTCCTTTGAAAAATATTCAATAAGCTTTTAGGAACCGAAAACACAAAACCGTGAAGTCTTGTAGGTGGATTTTTTTCTCCTTCTTGCTTGATGAAAAAACTCAGCAGTCCAGGTTTTGCATTTATACATCAGAATACACCATGCATTTTCAATGGGAGACAACTCTGGACTGTAGGCAGGTCAGTCTTTTACTACAAAGCCAAGCTGTTTTAGCACATGCAGATTGTGGCTTTGCATCATTTTTGCTGAACCTGAAAAAGGCATAGCTTGATAACTCCTAATGAAATCTGTGCCCAACCCGACCTATCCATCCATCCATTATCTACCGCTTTGTCCCTAACGGGGTCATTGGGGGGGCTGGAGCCTATCCCAGCAGCCAACGGGCGAGAGACGGGGTACACCCTGGACGGGACACCAGTCCATCGCAGATAATAAGTCTCATGGCAGCAAAGTTTGAGATGAATGACTTTGACTTTTATTTCCTCGGTTTTAGCTGTGATGTGCACATGATGAAAGGTTGGAAGGGAAGCAAAGAATGAATGCTGATAGATGCTTTACTCAGCATAATGTGTGTGTAAACAAAGAAAAATGGAAAAAAGCAACACAACCCAGGCGCATCATTGAGGTCAGCGATATGGAAATGCCCCATCCCTGTTCCTGAGGCGCCTGACAAGAATGTTCTGATGTCTCTTTGGACCGACCACACGCATTGTTTCTGATATGTGAGGCCGACAGAGAACGCTGACTGGCCTGCCCCATTAGCTAACATCCTCCATAAAGAAGCACGGGCCTGGCTGAGTGCTGAAGTCATAAAGTCTATTTATGGCATGTACAGTGACACTTCAATTCTGCTACCTCTCACCTAGGTCCTGTCTGTCTCTATCCCCACCTCACACCAGGCCAGGCCACGTATTTATCATCTGCTTGGCATGGTGGTAGTGATGGACCAGCTCCTCTGGGCTTTGATTAATATGATCTCTGACTCTGTTAGCATAATCAACATTATTTCTGCCTGTCTCTTCCTTCTCTCTGCCATTCCCTTTTCATTTCCTTTCCCTTCCTCATATGTGTTCATTTAATCTGCCACCTTGCATGCCATGTCCTTTAAGGGTCTCCTCTCTTTTCTCCTTTTGACTCACGTTTCTTCTTCTTCCTCTCTCACCTCTATCACATGCTTCTTTCCTCGTGTCAGCAGAAGGTAGTCTCCATCCCTTGTCTCTTCTCCTCATTTGTTCTCACCTCTCTTCACTCCCCGTCTATTCTCCTGTCCTCATTTCCTCTACTTTCATCTTGTCCCGTCTCCTTCTGCCAGATATCCCTTCCCCCTTTACATCTCCTCTTCTTCACATGTCCTTATTGTACTTTATACTTCACCCATTTTGTCTCTTGTTAAAACTTTTTTCTTCCTTCTCTTTTCTCCTCCATGCAGTCTTCCTGCTTTCTCCCTAATGAGTCTCTTTGCTTCTCCTTTTTTTGTGCTTTCTCTCCAGCTTTTCTAAACATTTATAGAAATCATTCAGTCAGCTGTCACTGCTGTTAGTGTTATTCCTGTAGTTGATCTGGTTTGAGATTTGCTTTGTTTCCCCTTACGCTTACATCAGCCCCTGTGTGGTTAGATTATTATACCCAGATCAAATCTGTTATTTTTTTATTCTCTGCAGGGCAAATTGTACACTCGCTCTGTGTAAATACAGCCACAGGGCAAAAAAGAAAACCAGGCAAACAGCTTCCCATAAATCAAGTATAACAATGTAACTGGGAATAAAAATAAAAAAAGAGGAGTTTCAGTCATGGTTGTGTGCGCCTGTTCTGGTGCTCTCAGCTATATCACATGGTCTTTATTAGGTCAGTTGTCTTGGCAGTGGTGTTTAACATGGAGGCTCTGTGGTCAGTTTGATCATTCCCCTGCTAAAAGATCCATCTTTGTCAATTAACCATTTCTACTCACCAATATATGATCTTCATTTTAAATCATCAAAGTAAATCCTCAGAACAACATTGATTTCAGATACATACGAGAAGATTCAATTTGAGTTATTTTTACATTTTGCAAACACTGTGAACTGAGCTTATATAAAAAAGGTAACAATCCACTGAGTTATTTATTATTCCTCATTGATTACAAGACAAATGTGAATTCTTCAGTTGATACTTTGATACACAGAAAGCTCAGCATCCAGAAGTCCATGTTTTTCATTGAACTCTGAACTCAAGCATAAAACATTTCTCATATTTTATTTCCTTCCTGTGTTTTTATATAAATATTAAATATAGTTTTATGACCCTTGTTAGCTCTTAAAGCTAAAACATCCCATTGTGGCAGAATTCATGACACCAGCATCTCAGTCATTATTTGTAGAATCATTGTCATGTTATATACTTTATCCAACTTGCGATATGTTATGAAATATCCACCCTTTAGTTGCCACAATGCAGCTGTATCTTAGGTGTCATTTTGGCATAGGTGAAGCCTGAGCGTGAGAATATCCTATGTAAACATTTACACGTACATTTCTATAAGGTGTGCATAGCATTTTACCTTTGGATGGATATTATGCTTTAAGTTACACAAATATTAAATGTTCCCGACTGCCTCAGGTATTTTGTGTTTAAGTGTTGTTTGTGTACATGCTGAGAAACTAATGCCAAACATTCCCAAACAGAAATCTTACCCTGTATAAACACGGCAGGATTTAACAGAATTATTCATCAAAATGACTCCTAAATTGATCAAACACTGACTTCTTCTGTCTCCACCATACTTGTGGTTTTGTTGCACTCCAGAAATTTGGCAGCCCTATTCAGTCTCTGATGTTCCCTCTCTTGGGAGTCCTCCAGTAACCACCACAAGTTGCATGTGTGAATGTCTGATACAAAACAAGTATTTTCTGTGCTTAACCTAACAGTGATGTGATAAAAGACATTTGTTTTAATCCTAAGCGTGACGTCATATTTCCTTTCTGCCTCCAGTAGGTGCTTTATAAGGTTGCATTTAATTATATCATCAAATGAGCCATTTGGTTGTTTTGATTGTTACCTGAAATATGCTAAAGCAATCAAAGTGCATGAAGCCCAGTTAGTACAAAACAAAATGCAGCCCATGTAATCATTTTCATGCGAGAGCATTTTAATCCCCCAATGTCCCTGCAGCATATTGCTAACATAGTAAACGGGGTGAAAGGC
>JBAMIG010000008.1:5562270-5584582 GCA_037177335.1 Kiunga ballochi
ACATGCACCTTGGGGATAGGCTGATTGGAGACTCTAAATTGCCCATAGGAGTGAGTGTGTATGGTTGTTTGTCTCTGCGTGTTGACCCTGTGACGGACTGGGGACCTGTCCAGGGTGTACCCCGCCTCTTGCCCGATGTCAGCTGGGATAGGCTCCAGCCCCCCTGCACCCCTCTCCCGCGGCTCCTTTCAAGGAATGAGAGGTAGATAATGGATGGATGGTAAAGCAAAACATACTTTGAGCACTGCCGCCGTGTGGCAGGGTAAAGTTAAAACATGTAAAACAGGAACTGATAAAATCACAGCGCAGAAAGCCTCCAACTCTGCACCTACTACTGTGTGTATTCAGTGGAAAAATCACTAATATTTGCAAGTATATATAGTATATTTGTGTGTGTAAGCTGACCGTTTCCCTGTAACATAGACCACGTTTACATGAGACGTTTAATTCCTCTCTAATTCTAAGCAAAAGTTAAATCTGCTTTAAAATGATGGTAAATGACCATGTAAACACCTAATTAGGAATGAAAACATTGATTCAGTTTGATTCAGTGGCTGGTTTATTCTCATTTTAATTATTAATTAACAATTAATTAATTATCCAAATAATTTAATTCCTCTATCATGTAAACCTTCATTCTGCTCTAAGTTAATTCCACTTGTTCTGTGCATGCTTAACCCTAACCCTTCTGCCTCCCATCTTTGATACTTTACATTTTTTCTCCTCATCAGTAAAAAAAGTGTTGAGCTAGTATTTCACAAACATAACCAAAAGTGAAAACTATTCTCATTATGTTGTTTTCCATGTTGTAACAAAAAGGTTAAAGCAGAAAGGGGTTTGTTTATTCCTGGTATACGTCCATGGATCACAGCAGCAAAAATAAGAAAATAAACATGTAAACTTTTGGAATTACCGTTTTCATGTAAAAGATTACTTTAATTTGGAATTATTTAAGTCAAAATAAATAAAAAAAACATCATGTAACCATACCAATAGTGCTCCTTTAATGCACCAGATTGCACTGGTTAGATATGTCTACATCACGTCTCTTACCAAACCACAGTTATTGTGTTTTAAAGCTTTGAGGAAGCGTAAAGTTAGGATGTGATTTTAAAGGATCAGGGGTCAGAATGAGTTTGTCTATTGAGATTTTTTTTTTAAGTAAAAAGGAAGTCAAAATATTTTGCAACAAGCAGATCCTAACATAACTTAAAAAATAGTAAGAATCCTGTTTCATTTCTGGACCGCATGTCCTTCAGACATCCAAGCTTCACACAGGTCATCTTTAAACGGTCACAATATGTTTCCTGTGTGAAACTGGTTACAGAAAAAAAACAACAAAACCACCTCTCTGCGCTTCCTCTCACCGTCTGTTTTGGTCCACATTCTGTTTCCTGCGTCAGAATGATGAGAATAAATATTTTTTGTTTAAAAATGGTAAACTTTACTGGTGTACTTCTGATCATGCAGCGTGAGAACACGCGCTCTGTGGAGAGGGGCCTCCTGGTGGGAGTGGTGGGAGATTTCAGCACGCACAGGGTGGAGCAGGGGTGGGCTGAGCGGTGCAGGGGTGTGTATCAGCTTAAAGTACTGTGCACTGCATTCCTGTAGCGCATAAGTATTCTGGTCTCACTGCACAGCGAGTCAGAACAAACATTTCTAAAAGCTGATTTTAAAGGCAGACGTGTAATTACACAGGAAGAAGCTGGTTTCACCGCTGATCTGAAGGAGAATCCACAAAGGAAAAAGTAGGTGTCACAGTCTCTATCTCTCTCTTAATCTAAGCAATAAGCTATGTTTAGTTTAGAGAAAACTTGCGGCACTGTCCTCTGATTGGAGAAGCAATTTCAGATAGAATCTGAATGATCCTGCATGCTTTACATCAGCAACACCTTGGATCATAAATCTGATCAAACTCAGTTAATAATGACTCTTTTACAATTAATTAAATCTATTAAAGCAGATTTCTGCACCTCTAACCCTGAACTACCACTGTTCCAACCCTCCATCCTCCAAAATCAAGCTGACTATTTATTTTATAAGTTCTGGTATAAGTTCAGGCATTTTCCATTAATTCTCTTGTTTTGTGGTAAAGAGCGGGCACATCTGTTTAAATGATGATGAAATGTTTCATGCTGTCCTTTCTGGGATTCACTGCGTTTAATACTTTCTCAAAAGACATTTATCAACAAACTTGTCCAGTGGACTTGCTGGTCTGACTATTGGTTGCTTTTGCAAACAGCTGAGTTGAATTTTGCAGCTCTTACCTCATATTTAAGTGGTCTTGCTTGCATGCTGGCACACATTGATAGAGGAGGAGAGTTTCTGAAGCAGAGCAAGCAGCACAGAATAAGAAGTGAGGCGCGTTAACAAAAACATTAGGAGCGCTTTATTTCAGGTTTGACTTTTTTGCTTTTATTTTTGAGTCTATTGATTTTTCATGCAGAAGAGCTTGAGTGGATGACCAATCTGGTCAATTTAAAGGGGATTTAGGTATAATAACGAGATAATTCAGCTTTTTTAAAGCAAAAAAAAACAAAAAAACAAATTACTCAGTAAAATGGTCAAGAAATAATTTATCCAGAGTTTTTATTTGGAAAGGTCTCATATTTACAGTTATTAGTCATAATGCTGATTGCTTTACTTGTATCATCGCAGTGATTTCATCTAGTTTTTTTCTATAAAAGGTAAGCTTGCATTGAAGTTTCATTTCTGGATCTATAGTCAGCCTGACTAAGATCTTTGTTTCTATTGTGTGTTCTTATTCGTTTCACTGAAGTTAGTTCCCTTTTAACTAAAATAGAAGGTCAAAAAGTGCCAATCCACTGTTAGGTGGGAACATGTTGCGAAACCATACAGTCTTATCAGTCCATTGTGTCAGACACAATGTTTCTGCCAAATATTAAGAGGATCTGGAAATGGGTGAGGGAAGGGGACTGTCATCTGACCAGCAGATGAACCCAAATCAGAAGCATCTCCAGTTTAACATATTGCCCTGCACACACACACACACACACACACACACACACACACACAGATGGCTCACACACAGGCCTTCTTCTCACATGGATTTTGAGGTGTTTGATACTGTGAGGCACCCCTCCCAACCTCCTCTTCAGCTGTTGTTTGTCCTTTGACCTCCGTCACATAACTTTACTATCACTACTCCTCTCCTAAATCAGACTGCTTAGCCTGTTTCACATTCCCACTCAATGCAAATATTGAACCACTGAAATCAATACTTTAACACTTTTGCTTTGTTTTGTACGGTTTGTCTGCACAGATGTCCTCACGTCACGTCTATTCTCACCGCATTAGCTAGAATAAAAATATAAAAATAAGCTGAATTTTAGCATGGAAGTTCCTTTTATTTCAGTGTTTTAGATAACTTTACATTTTTTTATTTTTAAATTAACTCAAAACATCGAGCTCAAAGTAGTGTGACTAATGAAGGCTGTTTGCTGTTGACAGGCTTCGCTGTGGGAAATCAGACCTACTGCCTCAAAAGTAGCTATTTTCAAACCAAATCATGTTCTATACGGATGTTTAATGTAAAGCTCATCAGAAAAGGCAGCAACACTTAGCGGTACCACGCTGATAAAGGATTCAGAGTAATTGTTCTATAAACCAAGTACCTCCAATAAACCAAATAATGCTGTTTTTCTCCTGACTGTGTACGTTACAGCCGCTCATTACAGTTTGTGGGTGTTTAAAAAGTGCTAACAAAACATTACTGGTGCTTCAGTGTTTGGGTGAAATGGATTTATTTTTACACGCCACACTACAACCTTGTGTTAAAACTGAGAGAAGATACAGATGGGGAAAGCAGAGACATAAAAAAATACAGCCCCCCCATCTTGTAACTCTCTGTAATATTGCATAAGGAGTGTAACATTTGTCCCTGAGTAATGCATATGTAATAATCTGCAATGAGATAAATGATCTAGTTTTTTCAGTATTATTAGTGCATTGTGTGATAAGTGTTCATATGATGCACGTTGCACCAACACCAACAGTTAAACTGTGTGTGTGTTGTGAACTGCATTAGTGTGCAGCAGCTGGGGTGCAGCAGATGGAAACCAGCTGTTTGTAGGAGTAATGTCAGATCACACAGGGAGTGTACCGTAGAAGGATGCTTAATATCCCAGAATGCTTTGGAAACATCTGATCAAGCCGAATCCAAGTCAACAATGTGATAACTGTTAATAATTGTGAGGAGAGGAAAAGAAAAGTGACATAACTGTTTTATAATGGAGAGATCAAAGTAAGGTTTGGTTCATCACATTTTGCTTAAATATAAAGTTTCATTGAAATGAAAAGATGTTTGAAGAACTGGCAGCTACTCAATTCTCTGTAATAATGTATCATATTAAACGATGAATTAGTTTAGCCTGATTTTTTCAGGCTTTTAGCTGATTGGGTTTTGTTCCATGAAATGGTTTAAAAAATAAAGGAAAATAAGTGTAGATCTCTTCTTAAAACAGCTTTTTATTTCCATAACACCCCCCCTCCCCATCTTTTTCTCTCTCTCTCTCTCTCTCTCTCTCTCTCTCTCTTCGGAAGTGATTTGTTTATTTATTTATTTTTTATCATGATTTAAAATTGCACGTCTCATAATAAGGTGGTCATTGTTCTGACACGTCATCCAGAATGCCAGGTGAAAGGTTGACAGTGAGAGACCCATCAGAGATCGGCCGTTTTCCTGGAGCAGCCCCACCCACGAGGGTGGAGGTAACGATTCAGAAGGAGGGGGAGAAAAAGCAGGAGGAAGGAGGAGGCTGTGGTCGCTGGCTGAGGAAGATGTGTCCGTGTTGCTTTAAGCGCCAGAACAGTACATCCTATGATGTTACAGATAAGGTGGAACTGACCAAACTCCCAACCCCTGCCCCTGTTGTGGCCCCAGTCCCAGAGCTTGCCAAGCCCAAGCCTGAGAATGGAGAAACGAAGGAAAAAGACAAAGAAAAAGAAGGTAAAATGAATGATATTCAAACTGTAACTATAACTGTAACTATTTAAACTTTCTGAGCATTTCATTAGATCTCCTGCAGAAAAAGAGAAACCATTTATTTAAAATAAATGTTAAATTTGATATCCCATATTCCATTAGAAATGAAGCTGTCCGTGTGCTCCGTGGATCTCCTGAGCTCCAAGGCTGGTCAGAACAGAGTGGAGCATTACACTGATGTGTATCACGGAGATGAGCTGATTATCCGCAGAGGACAAACCTTTCAGATGGAGATAGAGCTCAACCGACCCTTCAATGCTGACACCGATAAGGTGCTGCTGGACCTGAAAACAGGTAACACACAAGCACTCATAAAATAACCCAATGATAAAAGCAGAGGGAGGTTCATTTCTCTTTTCCACTGAAAGCTTAGTATAACGGTTTGTTTGCTGTGCAGTAACAGCCATTTAACACTCTTATCCCAGTTTTACACTTTGAATATATTTGTTTTCCACGTGTTTTCATATGATCCATATTTCCATTTCCTGCCGAGAACAACCTGTTACATCGTCATGAAAAGGAATAATTATATTTAAAAAATTCAATTAAATGGATTGTGGACAGTGACTAAAATATGTATCACAGCTGATTGTAGCTGCATGTGAAAATACAAATATATACAAATAAATACAAAGAAAAAACTTTGGGCTATGTAGTGAAAATGCTGCTCCATTTAAATCTAGCAGCCGTCCAACTATAGATGCTCCACAAGTTTTGGATTCCACCCAGCAGCTCTCAGTGTTAACAGTTTCCAGACCTCAGGATATTGGACACCTCCCTCTGGTATTTACCAGCCTCATACTACACATTTGGGAGTAATACGTCACCACTGAGCAGTAATTCTCTGTAAACCACTGTTGAGACCACTTATCATAATGTTCTCTGTTGTGCTTGCAGGACATGATTAGTTTACTTTTACTGCATAGATTTGCCTCAGTGCAGCTCTGCAAAGCAGGAAGCTTAACACAAACTCTTAGACTGATATTCACACAAAGTCAGACGTGCTTTCAATAGATTTTCTTCTAAATAAATATTTATAGGGAAGAGAGGAAGGGTGGAGAGTTCTGGATACCGTCAGTTTCAGAACAATGGTTTCTTGGTTAGCGACTGGTTAAATAAACTTGCTGCTCATCTACGAATAAACAAACTCAGAGGAAAAGTATTCAGTGAGTTTTAATTCTAATGAGATAATTAGGGCTGAGAGCGCTTTTTAAAGGGAGAATGTGAAGCAGTGCAGGAGGCATGACAACTCTGTTACCTCAGAAACATCATGCACAGCTGGGAAAGATGCTTTATGCATATATGGTTTAGAGTTAAGTGTCCTCTACCAGAACCAATAAACTATTTCTGTGACAGGAATAAGTTTATTTTATTTCTTGCTGTTGTTTGGACGGTTGGCAGATCATTGAAGTTCAAGTAGTTCACAGGAAGTCTATTACTTGCACATGAGTTTAACCACATTCATTGAAGTGGAAGGATCCACCCCTCCAAAGCTACTGACCTGAGGCCAAATGAGAATAGTAGTAGTGATGTATATTGCTACAACGGGTTGTTACACATCTGCAACCTTTCTAGGTCCGTTGCCGATGGTCTCCAAAGGGACCCATGTCATCATCCCGCTGGTGGACCACCTGGAAGATGAACGCTGGGAGGCGAAGATCACAAAGCAGAACGGAAACACCATCCGGCTGTCAGTCAACTCTCCGGCCGACGCTGTTATCGGTCTGTACGGTCTCACGGTGATGACCAGCTCTTCGACGAATGAGCCAGCAACAGCTTGCAAATCCAGCAAGAACATCATCATCCTCTTCAACCCTTGGTGTGAGGGTAAGTCAACCGTGGGCCGCAGCAGGGCAGAGAGTTTATGTGGCAGGAATATGGAAGATGTGTGATGAGCGATGAGAGAAGAAAAAGGGAAGAAAAGAAAAAGGGAGTGTCATATGATACGGTCAGAATAACTCAGCTACTGCATGGATTTACACCATGTTGCACTTTTGACTTAGTTTCAGTGTTTCTCATCCACTGCGTGGAGTCTCCAGAGCAGAACTATGGTGGTCTAAATGCTAATCTATGGGCCTGTAGCTGTTTGGTGAAAATATTTATATTTAATCTCTTAAAGGAGTCCTGGTATAATGTTACACATGGGTGAGAAAGGTCAGCCGAATCCGCCAGTGTGTTGCTGTCGATCAAATAGCTGCAGAGTGTCCGTGTGTAAATATGTGAGTTATATAACTCCGCTGGCCACAATTCAAGAGTCCTGGCACACTTGCTTTCCCCTCTCAGACTACTCTCAGCTCCATTTGAGATCAAAACAGTCTGTTTTTTAAGATAAAACAGACCTTTAGCGGCCTCATTATAAAACATTTCTCTGTGCAGCCATGTTTTTTAACTTATTGTTGCCCTGAAATGCAGCACAATGTGAAATACATGCTGATGCCTGATAAGAAGGATGTAATTTTACATAAAGAAAGGCAACAGTGGTATCCTGCATATATCCCACAGTGCACAGTCTCCCATTCACCATCATATTCAGTTTTTATATTTGTTTGCTCATAATGAGGGTAATTGAATATACATTGGTGGATAGATTAGCAGATAAACTAGTGTTTATTTAACATGATTATCAAACTAATCATTCCGATAATCTGTGGAAATGCTGGTTATCAACCAGCTGTCGGCTGGCTTTCACTTAGTTAGCTTCTCTCAGAGTCTACTTCCTGCTAGCACATGAACAACATTAGACATTCCTACCTAATTGGTTTAAATGACAATTTGATAAACAAGAAGATTCTTTGAAAGTATCTACTTAGAGGACATAAATTCTTTTTACCCAATGCGTTTTTTGCTGCTCTGAACAGTGGAAGTGAGTTTGGTATGATTAAAGCATGGGCTCAGATACTGTGAGATGTCTGAGGTTAGCCATTAGAGCGTTCACTTATCGATCTTATCTTATGGATAGTTCATGTGGCGCCTCAAGTTTCAACTGCGTCATATTTAAAGGCCAAATTAGAGATTTTTCTCAGTGTTAACCCATAAACATTCTTTATGAAAGACTCAGGTCATGTCAGAGACGGGTTGTTATCATTTGGCTTCTTCCTCATGAAATCGTGTTATGGGACGAAGGTTTTTATACCCAGCTCCCAATGTGGATAATCTGAAAAGGTCACTTTTTCATTTGAATTCATTCTCCTTTAACTTGCATTCACAAACAGTTACTCAGTGGTTTATGTTCATGCTTTTTTATTTCACGGAAAAACTGTAAAAAGATGTAGAAATGTCACAACTGTTTCCTTTTCAGCTCAGTTTCATCTTTTTCTTGTGATGTAAACAAACATTTTGCTAGTTGAGCTCTCTGTTTAGGTGTATTTCTGTGGCAGCGCTGCTTACAAGCCTCTCGTACTTGTGTATACTAGTGTTTACGGTGGTTTAGTGTGAATTTAAACATTTCTTGAGAGTTATGAAAAATCTTTTCTTTTTAAATTCCATAGAAAACCTTTTTAAACCCGAAACACGACCCTCTTTGTGTCCTCTGCCTCTTTTTCATCCTCTTCTATAATAATGTTGCTGCATGTTTTTTTTTTAATTCCACATCTGATAAGTTTATTTTTATCCATTTCAAATCAAATGTGCTTTTGAGTGAGTTTGTTTAATCATTGCATTCTTTTTATATTGACATCACATGTATAGTTTCAATGTTTTTGATGTGAAAATGAAAAATGGATCAGTCTAGTTTGCTTATTATTCCTTTAAACAGTTAAGAAAGCATTAGGAAATGAGCTTCATTGTTTATTCAGCTGAGTTTAGCAAATTATCCCCACAGGATATTTGACAGAAAGAAGAGTATTTGCAAGCTGTAACCAAAAAGAAGAAAAACACAAACTTTTGACCCAGCTTTGATATAAAACACTGTCTGTCTTTCATTATGAGTTGGCTGCTTTTGGCAGTGTGCCCAATCTCTTCTTCCCTCTTTCAATCTCTTTTTTCCAGAGACCAAATTCTCCCTCACGCTCATAAAAGTCCAAATCCTACAATTACTGTATAAAATGCCACGGGCCAAGTTCAGAGTAATCCGTGCAGCTGGTGACAACCTGCCTGACTTTTACTGCCTTCATCTGTATTTCATGCTTTTTCACCTCCCGCCTTTCCCACCCAGCTTTGTTCCCCGCTCGCTATCTGCTGACCCGACCTCACTCCATCGCCACATTGCTCTGATTTCAGGCCTCCTCCTTCATATCTTCCTGTGTGTATCTTCCACATTCCAGAAATGTCTTAAAGAAGAGAAAACGGGGATTGTCTTAGCTGACAGATACTGTTAGATAAATCTTTTCTGCTTTCTCCTTCCAAACTCTCAAGACAGCATGTTTTCCTTTGCCCCCCCCTAACCCCTTCCCCTCCTACGCATAACTTTGTCTCTTTTCTCCAAACTGTGCCCCTGTGACTTTTCAAAGCTTTTCCTTCCACTTGCTTATTCTAATGTCCATCTCACATGTCCTGAGCTACTTTGACCGTCCCCCCCATCGTGTTCCTTTTCTTCCCACCGCCTGGTAATCACACCGGTGATAAAAAGAGATTAAAAGCATGGAAAAAGAAATACACCGATTTCCAAGCTCATTTACAGAGTCCACGCCCAAGTAGAGCTGATTTCTCTCAAAACAGGCTGTTTCCCTGAAATGACTGAGCGCCCCTCCGCAAGGACCATGGATTCATTGTTTCTTAACATTTCCTGACCTTGGAGACTTGTGAGCATAATATGTAAAAAAAAAGGCACATTCTTAAAGGATGTAGTCACTTTTTTTTCAGAGATTGTGGTATATTACAATGATAAAAAAAAAAATCTTTAGTAGCTTTCATTCAAACACATCAACCCAAAGAGGCTTCTTTTGTCAGCATATTAAACTTTTTAAAACACTTAAAATAAAACTGCTGTGAAACTTTAACAGATAAAGGCCAAGCAGAAAGAACAACCTTACATTTTAAATTGCATGATGTCAAATGAAAGAAAAGTTCAGAATGTGTGTTTACAAAGTGTTTTGCACATTTCCAGAGGACACTGTGTTCCTGGACAACGAGGAGCAGCGGAAGGAGTATGTGCTGAATGATACTGGGCGGATCTACTACGGGACAGAGAAACAAATCGGTGCTCGCACGTGGAACTTTGGGCAGGTACAGACAAAATGTTACTGGAAAGAGCTGCATGTTGGAGCTACTGAAGGATAATTACAGCATCATCAGCCTGTGGCGCCCCCATCTGCATGTCTGCATGCAGATGCAGGTTTCTACTGATGGCTAAAAGCTACGCAAACACAATAGTTGCAACAAGTTCGAGGAATTCTTGGATATTTGCTAAAATGAAAGTCCTGCAGTTACTCAACAGGAAGTGGGTGGCATGTTTGCAGAGGACTACAGAAGTTATTACCTCATGTAGCTGAAGGGGAAAATTAAACTG
This sequence comes from Kiunga ballochi, assembly GCA_037177335.1. Taxonomy (NCBI): domain Eukaryota; kingdom Metazoa; phylum Chordata; class Actinopteri; order Atheriniformes; family Pseudomugilidae; genus Kiunga; species Kiunga ballochi. Next base: position 5,572,722 of record JBAMIG010000008.1, read on the forward strand.
GCACAAAATAATCAACCATTCTAATACTATGCATTAATGTTCTTATAAATGACTTATTAATAAGATCATGTGCAATGATTTATTGAAACATGTGTAAAGATAGAAAAGTGTAAAAGTGTGTACACAACCTTTAGTGTGACCTTTAAACCATCTTACCCAGGTCTAACTGTAACTTCAAGTAGTCTCCAAAAAAAGTATCCAAACTTGTTGAAGGTCTTCTTAAAGTGGTTTAATTAGATGTTGTTGGTCTTTGATTTCACTCTGTGTTAGGCTGGTCCCACACAGCAGCCGTGTTGCTGCTGACGTTTGGCCCATTTATGTGTCAAATGACATCCTTCAGCTTTTTAGCCTACAAAGAAAGGCTCATTGATAGCTACACATCCATGGAGAACATTTCTGATGAAGCTTCAGTGCTCTGAAGCAGAAGGTCCAGATGGATTTATTAGATTCTGTGTCTCGTCTTTGATGGACTTTTATTCATGTCTGAAGGACAACTTTCAGATTCTGTTAATTTGGTGGAGATAGTTAATTTTAGTTTGTCTTTTTAGGCTTGACTTTTTTTTTATCCTGTTTACAGGTAAACTGCTGAACACCATGTTGATTTCAATTTACTACCTTTGGGACTTTAGTTGCTCTAAGTTTACTGGTTTTTTTTCTGTGTATCAGTTTTGTGTAGATGCAACAATATTTTTCCTTAAGCAGTCAGTGATTCAGTGTGAAAACTGGAACAAAAACAAGCACTGGTCACAAAAAAATGTCAAATAAAACCTTTAAAAAGCCTGACGAGATACTTGGTGCCATTTGAAAAAGTACATAAGGAATCTGCTTCTTTGGAAGCTAAACTTAAAAAGTATCTGGTGATTCAAGAGCTTTTCACAAAACTTCAATTCTTTCTTTTTTTCTTCATTGTAGTTTCACGATGGAATCCTGGACGCATGTTTGTTCATCCTGGAGAAGAGTGATATGCCTCCGTCTGGTCGGGGGGATGCTGTAAATGTGGTCAGAGTCATTTCTGCCATGGTGAGAAAAGAAAAGAAGTCAGTTTGTTGCTTTTTAGACGAAAATGCAAATATGGAATCTGATGATCTCTGTTTGTTCCTCTCAGATAAATGCTCAGGATGATTTAGGCGTCCTGGTTGGGAACTGGTCGGGGAATTACTCTGACGGGGTCTCTCCTGCAGCGTGGAGCAGCAGCGTGGAGATCCTGAGAAAATACCACTCCACCAACGGGACACCAGTGTGTTACGGACAGTGCTGGGTCTTCTCTGGGGTCACTACAACTGGTGAATATAATTTCTGGAAAAAGAAAGAAAAAGCAGAAACTGCATTTGGAGGATTATTGAAAGTAAACAGTGTGTTTATGTAAGGAGGTGTAACTGGCAACACCCATCCTACACAACCAGACAGACATCATGTTGGAGAAACAATGAAGATATTCTGCCACTCCTAACTTTCCTTCAGTTATCATAGCTCATGTGAATATAGTGGATTTCTATGCACATGCAGTGTTTAACTTCAATAAATGGCAACTTTATCAGACAGCAATAACAACCTTTCAATGCAGCAAAGCAGCAGATTTTTTGTGTTTTTCAATGGAGCGCAGCTAAACTCTTTGACCAGGCATGTACTTCTTCTTTAATCTTGTTAATCATGTTTGCTCCATCCTACACTGTGAGAGGCATTGCTTGCATACTTGCATCTTTACTACACGACTTATCTTAGGATCCCACTTTAGAGAACTCAGACTGAAATAACTGTGAGAAATTAGTTGCAAATGACTGACAGTAAACTACATTTTGGAGCCAACTCAGACTGGTGGAAAAACACCCTGCTTAGTTTCTTCATAGTCTTCCTCCATGCTTGGATACAAAAGTCTTAGATTTAATTCCACATGAATTTTGCATGTCTGAACATCAACTTCTAAATGAACTGATCTTTCTCCAGCCACCGTGTCATGCCTATTCAAGCATGTTGCTCACTGCGCCGTGGAAAAGAGGGATCGTAAAGATGAGGGTTCATTTCAGATCTTGTCTTTAAACTTTATGTCATTGAAATTGCTGTTGTAATTAAACCTCATGCACATACATGTAGTAATACAAGTACTCTTTCTACCTATGGAAGAAAGAAAAGTATGTGATTGGGATCTTTTTTGGTGGTGCCTCAGCAGTAAGACATACAGCTGATAAGAGGGCAGAGTTAAAGAGAAGCAAACTAGATACAAAAGTCATGAAACAAATAGAACATGAATATGATAGTTAGCATGTATTGGTTTCTAGCTACTTTTAGCTACTCTTTATACTCATTTTGGCTACATTAGAGTGGAAAAATGATTGGAACAGATTGCAGTAAGTGGTGGTAAGCTGTGCGGTAGCAGGCATGTGAAAGGAGGGGACTGTGTGTGTGTGTTTGTTCTGTGTGTGCATACATGAAGAGGTCACAGAGGATCCCAAAGAGCATTCCTAATGTGCTCATGTCAACTCAATTAACAATCTGCAAGTAATTGTGAACTTATCAGAAGCTTTACATTAGCTCTTACTGTAATGCACAGAACACTCTGGTCATTGTGTGTATTTGGGGAACCTCACATGATTGCTAGCTGACTTTAGCATGTAGCATTGCTCCGGGTCACACGCTACAGTTCAGATACACCCTAAATACCTTGCAATAGCATTCCTGTCATTCCTGCTACTTTTATCACTAATGGATCTACATGTGTTCCTTTCAATCACCTCAAAAGAGCATGTTTGTCAGGTCACCGTGACAGACGTATTTGAAACATTACTATCAAATTTAATTCAGCTCTGTTATTAGATAGCCTCACAAATGCAATTATATTGTATCTGTCTGTCCTTGTTTCAGTGCTGCGCTGTCTCGGGATTCCCGCTCGTAGCGTGACCAATTTCCAGTCTGCACATGATACTGATGTATCCATCACTACAGACATTTATTTTGATGAAAATATGGAGCCAATTGACTACCTCAACAGTGACTCTATCTGGTAAGATATGAACATTTTCAAGGACAGGATACCTGCTGATAAACACACCTGCTCTAAAAACCATTCTCTAAGTATGTACTGTATATTTAGATCCACTCCAAAAGCCCTAACTTTAAACGTTTTAAGTATTGGACTGCCAACACTGCAGCACAGGAAGTATGCTCCCAAATTATGTCTTTTAATACACTTTTCATGTGATGTGTGCAAAGAGGAGTACATTTTTAAAGCCTAACTGGATCTATAGATGTTAATAATTGAGTCAAATTTAAGCTGTTTCACCCTGTTTTATAGTTTATGCTAGGCTAATGTAGCTGTAGTGTTGGAGGGTAAATACCACAAGAGTATTAATCCTCCCATTTGGATTGGCGAGTCTACTTGTTCAAATCTAAAAACCTTTCTATCATTAGGAATTTCCATGTATGGAATGATTGCTGGATGGCCAGACCAGACCTGCCTCCTGGCAATGGAGGATGGCAGGCTGTTGATGCCACTCCCCAGGAGACAAGCCAGGGCACCTTCTGCTGTGGTCCAGCCTCTGTAAACGCCATCCGCTTGGGTCAAGTCTACCTCAAACATGACACACCTTTCGTCTTTGCTGAAGTGAGTGCAAAGGTTCTTCACCAGAGATCTCTACGACTACAAGTTCTAGTCACAATCAGGGAATAATCAAGATAATCTTCCCACCTGGAAAAAGGAAATGGCATTTTTTAAGCCAGCTTTTTCTCTTCAGCTCATGAAATAACTTATCTGTGATGACAGAGTGGAATTTCATTGCTTTCCAAGCACTTTGGCTCAACTTCATCATTAATCAGAAAAACTGATCATTTTCACTGTTATTTTCTTACCAGGTGAACAGTGATAAAATCTACTGGCAGAAAAACCTGGACGGTACATTCAGCCAGATTCACAGTGAGAAAAAAGCCGTTGGCCACTGCATTAGCACTAAAGCTGTGGGCTCTGAGGAGCGGGAGGACATCACACACCTGTACAAACATGAAGAAGGTAATGGCAAGCGCATTTTTCCTAATTACGAGGTTAGATTGATGTCCAAGAACAAGATGAAAATACCTTCTGAATTACCTGCAACTCCTGAAAAGAGATGATTAAATCATTTCATTCTGCATGGATCCTTTTGGCCTGCAAACATTCAGCCGCAGCTCTTCTTCACAAAATGAAAATAGGCCTCTCTGTTTGCTTTATTTGGAAGGACTGTGTGCCATATCACTTGTATCTTTCAATAAATTCTGGATCCACAAACAGAGTGAGGTGCACTAACCCCCACCTCCTTTTTCTCTACCAGATTCAGAAGAGGAGCGTATCGCTGTGGAGACTGCTTGTCGCCATGGTAGCAGATCAAAAACCTTCTCTCTACCCACTGCAGAGGATGTGTGTGTGGAGGTTAAAATGGAGGGCGAGGGACCCAGGATGGGGACTGATGCACAGCTGAGCATTGTAGTAAAGAACCTGAGCTCAAAACCACGCCAGACAACGCTGCACAGCCAGGTTGCTGTCATGTACTACACCGGTGTGCTGAAGAATGCCATCAAGAAGGATGAAATACCCCTGGAGCTATTGCCGAATGAAGGTTTGATTCTGCTGACACGAAGCTTATGTTGCATTTCAATTACATCACAAAGTTATGTGCTTGAACACAGATCTGAGAAAATCCAAACATAAGATACATCAGTGGCTCGATTTGGGGGAAGACTTTTACGTAAAGACACACTTTATGGTGTTTATAGAAGTTGATAAAGGAAACAAAATCTCCAACAGAAATGGATGAGGTGATTACAATGGACTGGAAGTTTATCCAGTGTTCCCAGCCTCTCACTGGGATAAGCTTTCACTTCCTGCATCATGAAGTATAAAGAAATTTATGTATGAATTACATGGAGTTTTGCTTAAATGACTGAAGATCCAAGCATACTTTGTAACCCTATAACTCAGACATTTTCACAGACATTGTCTAAAGGCTGAATGGCGTTTTATGTATTGTTTGCTGTTTGACACAATCGGTTTACATTTAATCAAATTTCTTAAATTCCCCTCATAGAGTTGAGGGTGATGACATCTCACACTCTTATGTGGCCTTTCAAAGTTTTTTAAAGTGTAAAGTGCAACCTCCAACTCAAATAACTTATATTAATTTTCCTCCACAAGAAAGGAAGTTATAGGTGTTTAACCTGTCATAAAATATGCATAAAAGACAGTAGAGTCATACAAATTACTCTACTTTATTTTCTTTACTTTGCTGATCTTTCTGCTACTTACAGTTGAATGTTATTTTAATGCAAAGTGTTATTTTCTATTTTTATGTAATGTGGTGAGCCTGAAATCTACTGAAAGTTGAACCTTTGTGTCTGCTTCTGACTTTCTCTGTGGAGAAAGAAACTGTATTGTCGCCATAGCAACTGATCATACTCAGTTTTGCACATCTTTTCAGAATCCCACACGCATGCATAAATCCACACACACACACACACACACACACACTTCCCATAAACAGTCACATGTTAAACAGCAAAACAGCCTAAAACTATAATAATAATAATGTTGCTCCTTGTGTCTTCAGGCTAGGGATAAACAACAATTTACCATGAAGTTAATTAGATAATAATGGGTTTGTGACATGTTTTTTTAGGTTAGCTAAAGCTAGCTTGTTAGCTTGTAGCTAGTTAGCTACTAACTACAGCAGCAAACTTCTTGATTGGGGGGGAGGGGGGTGTTGTTAATAAATCAAGAAATTTCACATTTTATTGCTCATGAGTTCAACTTGGCATGTCACAAAAAGATGAGTCCATTCTTGTTTTAAAGTTCATCTTTATGGTGTGAAACACAGAACAGTTTGGGGAGCTAATGTTTCTCCTCTATGACAGCATACAGAACTATGTTCGTTTCCTTTTTTTCAATTAGGCTACACCTTAGACCTTCCACTTGCTTTGGTTTTATGGCTACCATACAGAAAAGCTATAGGCTAGTTGTAAATCTTCAAAAGTAATGTCTGTTTCTCGGGATATGTTGAAATGTACCCCAATCAAATCTTCTGTGTTTAACTCTGCTCATAGAAAAGACCATTGAATGGGTCCTGCCCTACCAACAGTACCAGGACCAACTGGTGGATCAGGCAGCGCTGATGCTAACGCTATCTGGAAGAGTCAATGAAACCAAGCAAGTGTTGGCTAACCAGACAACCTTCAGACTCCGTACACCTGACCTCAACATCACGGTAGGCTTTTAAATAATATTTGAGTTTGAATATTTTTCCCCACTTTTTCGCTCCAACAGTCTCCTTGTCTTGCAGCCTGTGGGCGAAGCTGTGGTCGGTAAGGAAATGGCTGCCAAGATTACCTTCACTAACCCACTTCCACGTACACTGAAGCAAGTGGTGTTCAGAGTGGAAGGCCTGGGCCTTCAGAAGGGTCATGAAGTGGTTGTAGGGTAAGGACTCTTCCTTCTCTCTACCATCCCTTTATCACTTCCATCCACCTTTTCTTCTCCCCCAGACTAACATTTCTCTTCTCTTTGCCACTCTCAGTGATGTTGGTGGTCACTCGACTGTGACAGTGACAGAACACTTCATCCCCAATCAGCCGGGACCCAGGAAGCTGGTGGCAACTCTCGACTGTAAACAGCTTACACAAGTGCATGGTGTGGCTAACATTGATGTCCATGACCAATAGAAACAAACGCCAACACTAAGACCCTCTGATTAACCTTTTTTAAATCTTATATGCATTTTTCATTATACTAAGTGTGCCAAGTCCCTTACCTTAGATAATCTATTTGTTTTATACTTCTGCAAAATGTTACATTTTGATATATTAAAACCACAAAGATGCAATTGACAACTGCAACATTGCCAAGTATCATTACATAGTATTATTTTCTCTTTATATTTTGACACTAAACTCACATTCTTGACTTGCTGTGGTGAAGTGTGATGCAGGGATTATAGTTAATGTTTGCACAGCAGCCAAAATACTTCAATGAATATATATTCATGTGGGCTACTGAAGTTGTGAATTCATCCTAACACAAATGCAATTTAAGACACTGAGGAAAGCATGTGAAGGTGCAAAGTTGGGCCATTTTGTGATAATGTAAATACTGTATGTGTGTTGACCACTTAGCTTGTCATAATGTGAAAAGTACTGACAAAATGAACTTCACGTGGCTTTATACAGTGGATGGGGGTGAGGGGAGATCATTCCCAAACACTGTTCATGATGTTTGTGTTTTTTTTATCGTGTGTGATCAGTAACACTGACAACAGCTTTACCGTACATTGCAGTTATGCTATGCTATGCTGTGCAGAAACCACGGTGGCCTTTAATTGCCTTGTCTGACTTAAGCACTTGACGTTTAATGTGAAGGAAACTATGTGTAACAATCACAGTATTTATCTACCTTATCTACCTGGAAAGTTTTTGTATCTCTGTTTTGTCAATAATAAAATCACTGAAAGCTTCCCATGAATGACTTTATTTTTAGAGACAAAGTGTTACTGTATTTTTCTGCAATGCAAGAGATTAAAAGCACCAAGTAGAAGCATGCTGTGTGAACTATGGTACATGTCAGGACTACAGGTTGAGGCAGGAGACAAACCTTAGCAGCATGTCATCATTAAAGATGATGTTTTTACAGCTGCTTGGAGCTGAGTGCACACACTAACCTGTGCTACTGCATCATCTAGTGCAAGAACATTGCACTGATTTCACACTATGCACTCACATATTTTTATTAAATTGACGCATCATCAATGTGTCACTGATTGATGAATCCTGCGCTCCTTAGCGTGCCATGAAAAACATTTACTTACATTCTTCTGCATTTGGGGATGAGAGCATAATGTCACTTGAAGGAGGCTTCATGAGCAAAAGGTCAAAAGTTTCTTTAGCCCATGAATGAACATTTTATTATTTAGCCCTTCTAAGAGCAAGAACACAAAAATATCTGCTGTTGAAGTTGAATTGTTTAAAATGTTTTATATTATAACGCTCATGTTTGTATGTTTGGATAACTGGAGTGTAATGACCTGAAACCGAAGACCAGACAAATGAGGTAAATGTATGTAATAAGGCCCTGTCTTAATGTACAGTACATCCTACTTCCTATAAGTATTCCAACTTTCCTCCCACTTTAATAGACTTGGCTGACAAGGCTGCTTTTCTAAATACCATAATAATTAATAAACTCAAATCAGCCTTTAGAATAGATTTGTCCCTTTTATTACCTGATTTATTATCCATTTCAACCTTATAATCAGAAGTTAACCAGCGTATTTTAGTGTAAGCACTTAAACCTACAGTCTATCAGTTCTAGGTTGCTAATATGATTTTTTAAATAGATTTTTTTTACTTAATAAAGACAGAAACAATGAGGCCCACCTGTTCATTTATTTTTGGTTTGTATTGAATACGTGGTTGACAATAAAGTTGGTTTCTTCTTTGGATGGTTGACTAAAATTGTCCTGTTGCTCTTTGACTGCTGTCCTTTAAACTTGTTTCCTTCCATTTCTCCCTTTGTCTTGCGGGTTATATGGTTTGACAGAGACACAACACACAGGGGCTTTAGTGGTTCCTGTAGGGGTCACTGAAAAAATAGCAAAGGTTCTGTAATGCTCAGTCAGAAAAGGGTGGCGTGTCCTCTGGGGGTAAGGTAAGGTGGACTGCAGGTGTGTAGGATGCCTCCTGAACACCTTTCAGGTGAGGCGCGTCCCTGTGAAGGGAGACCCCAGGGGAAGGGGAGACCACTGGAGGGATTATATCTTGGCTGGAACGCATTGGGATTCTTACCAAAGAGCTGGTGAATGTGGCAGGGGAGAAAGAAGTCTGGGCTTCCCTCCTTAGGTTGCTGCCCCTCACCACTTTTTCTCTTTTATTTCAAACAAAGATGGCTTCATTCATTACCATCCTAAATGGTTGAATTTGATAAATTAAGCTTAACAAAAGCCTGAAAACAATGAGCTCTTTTTATTTGTTTTGTCATGTGTTCTGGTGAGTGAAGCCTTTTGTGTTGCTATTTGCATGAAAGAGTTTCATAAATAAAGTTTGATTTGGTTTAATTTAGAAAATACAGATTACGCAAAAGGTATTTTTCTTTTGTTTGTTTACACCTTAAATTTAATAAAACCAGGTTAATGTTTATTAAACAGGAGACCAATTTGCAGACAGCCAGTGGAAACTAATGTGAGAGAGATTATTTCAGCCTCTATAACAGAAACACTGATCGGCTTAATAAGCCAAGAAATAGGGTTTTTATTTGGTTTTACATTGATTCACTGAAGCTTTATTTATGTTGAATTATTTTCTAACAACACAAATGATTTTCAGAGGTTATTAAACTGCAGAAATATTCATTCAATTCATTTGAGCTTTATTATGATTGAGAATGTCTGAGATAAACCAGTCAAATCTAAATCAGTCATTTATTCAGTATTTTTCACAGAAAACATCATTTTTGATTAAAGAAGATTCTAAAGATCTGAATGTGAAATGATCCATTTGTAAATATGTTTTCTTAATTTTCAAACCTTGTTTGTAGTCACTGCTTGTGTCCACATCACTGGGTGTTTATGATGAAGGCTACATATTAGCCTGGTTAAAAACTAAACCGATATAGAAAATATCTCCTATACTTGTTTCTTTGTTCATTTTCTTTTTTTCTTTTAGGATTGGGTTCAACCTTCAGCATTTTTATGATGGAAAAATTGAAGAAGGTATAATAACAACAACAACAACAACAACAATAATAATAATAATAATAAAATTTAGTGGTAAGAACTCAATCTACACAAACTTTTTTCATCGCTATGGCAACCGTTCCTTTCTCATGTTAAAAATGTGGATGCTATCTTTGACCTCACACTTCTTACCAGTCTCGCATCACTGTCATCGCTTGATCATCTCAGGCAGGATGGCATTTTAGTTTGGAGCATTTTATGTTGTTTTCATTGAGATTTCATCCATATCTGTTTGTTCAATCTATTTATTTATTCACTTTTTATGAATTTGTGAAAGAGTTTTGACTGATTGTCTTATTAGGCTGATAGATATTTCTATCTATTCACTGTTATAAATCCAATTTAATGTGTGAAAATATGATGAAACATCTTGATGGTTTTAGGCTTTTTCCCTCTTTGCTCCTAACCGTATGTGCAGGAACTGTGCAAAGCAATAAAAAATACCACCTGTTACTGACCTCTGCTGGTTGCTCTGCTTTACAAGCAGGTTTGCCAAATAAAGATATTTTTATTCATTTTAACATATAAAATGCAGGAATAAACATATTGTGTGAGGCACGTCTTAAAGTGGGAGCTACATAATAAATAAGGTTGGGTTATTCAGACAGATGAATATTGCACTGAAGTTTGGCTGATGCTGTGTGTTCATCATGGGAATAAATATGTTTTACTTATTACACAAATGCACTAAGAAATAGAAGTAAAGGGTTTCACTAAAGTATTATAAACAATAATGAAATATAAGCACGTGATGTCTGCGTATCTCCACAAACCACACAGGTCAACCTGCTTCACAGTGATAGAACCACCACAGGTAATTGTCAGTGTGCAGAACTTTGCAGTCCTTGCAGAGCATCCCAAGTAACTTCAGTTTACAGATTTACAAATATTTTCCACCACTCTGTTGAATTCTTCTGGCTGATCAGCATACACATGATGGGAGGCTGCTTTTATCAGCTGCAAAGCCAACAGAGAAATAAAGATAAGTATGTAGATCACGTGTTTCGTATTGCTTAGATTTCTGTTTGGATTCAACTGAATTGAAACTTGTACATTTGGAGCTCAACAGCTTTACAGCTTTATAAAACCCTTTGTGTTTGTTTGCACTCACCAGCACTTTGGTGTGGCTCTGGTTTCTGATTTCAGCCATTTGGTCTCCAGATGAGCTGCTGACCCAGGACCGGGCTCCGTACAGCATTGTGACTGGCATGTTTGGAGGCAGCAGATGGACCCGCTGCAGCATAGGCCTCTTCGCCCAGCCCAGGGTCTCAGACATGGCTCGGAAACCCACCTCCCCACTGTAGGATAAATGGGAAATGAATAAATAAAATACTAAATGAGCCTTATTCTACTATCAGAAATGAGATTTTAGGACATGAGGGGGGATTTCCGTAGACATACCTCGGGCTTTGAGCATTACAGTGGTAGATGTACTGCGTCATAGTGTCGTCATCAAACAGATCTTCAAATTTTCTTTTAAAATCGGGGCGAAATCTGTTCACCAAGCCCGGGCCTGAATCAGGTATGACGGGGGAACATTTATGACATAGGGAATAATACAATAAAACATATTACAACAGCAGTATGATATCGTCTTCTCACCAAATGGACCTGCTGCTCTGATGACAGCCAGAGGGTTGAAGAGGGAAACGATAGATGCGAGAACTTTAACCCAGCGGGGAATGGATGGCCTCTTCCCCATCTCTGAGTTGTCACCATCCTGGGTTTGTGTCTGGAGTCGCTCAGGGAAGCCCCATGGATCCACCAGGACAAGGTGTGACACCCTACAAGATGACAACACATCAACAAGGAGCCTCTGTTACCAGCTCTTATGTACAAAATGAGTTTTGTTAGTAACAAGCTGATTGGAGAGTCTAAATGAGTGTGTGTGGTTGTTTTGTGTTGGCACTGCGATGGACTGGTGACCTGTCCAGGGTGTACCCCGCATCTCACTCGTTGACAGCTGGGATAGGCTCCAGTCCCCCCCCCGCAACCCCGTTTGGGAATAAGTGGTAAAAAAATGGATGGATGGATGGATGGATGGATGGATGGATGGATGGATGGATGGATGGATGAATAATGGATGGATGGATGGATGGATGAATAATGGATGGATGGATG
>JBAMIG010000008.1:5585129-5595975 GCA_037177335.1 Kiunga ballochi
ATGGATGGATGGATGGATGGATGGATGGATGGATGGATGGATGGGTGGGTGGGTGGATGGATGGGTGGATGGATGGATGGATGGATGGATGGAATAACCAGTACATTCATGTGCTTCAGTCTGATGATGTCATAGTTACACTGCTGTGGGGAAATCAGTGACTTAAAGTAATGATTGAACAAAGCAAATGAAAAGCAATCTTACATTTTCTCTTTGGTGTCTCTAACAAACTATTTCTGTGTCAATGTTTTAGGCTCTTTGAGCTCTGAATCAATGTATCCATGTGGATGTTTTTACACCGTGACGAGTAAATATAACCCAAGAAAGCTCAGTTTGTCAGATGATCCTGATGATGCTTTTGTGCAGATGAATATTTATAGTGTTTTTTTTTTAAACAGATGATCAGATGTGCAGCCTTCCAAAAATCTAACACTGCATGATCCCTGGAAATGTCACTGCATACTGGTTTAATGCTGATTGGGAGAACGTTAGCTCACATTAACTGCTAGCAATTACATGGATTTGTTCAAAATAAACTTGAACTTTAACATGTTTTCTGTTTTATTACAGGTGCAGTTTTTCACATTGCATACTGTTTCTATCAAATGATGAAATATTGATTAATGCAGATATACTTGTTCACTGAAGGAAACTGTTTTGTGAAACAAACATATTATATTCTCATAAAATCAAATTCCAGGCCAAAATGAAAAGTGAAGCTTCATCCAGCATGAGAAACCTCAGCTTACCATGGAAATTGGCTGACAGAGAGTAATAATAAGCACATCTTGAGGTTACTAACTGAAACTCTGTATTTGGTTGGTTAAATGGTTGCATTAGACTCTGTGTGCAAGCATAAGCTGAACTTTCCAGCTGCTAACAGCAGATCTATTATTATTACTTACAGGATTTGCAGCAATTTTCCCTCAATGCCATCACTGTTTAACTGTGTTGCTATACCTGGACCTGTATATTTACCGTGACATAATGTACAATGAAGTTTGGAGGTTTTACTATCATAAGCCCTTAGAGTTAGAGAACCCAATTAGATAAACCAGATGATACACGGCTAAAGCATCTACAGAGAAAAATGAGCAACATTACCGACTCTTATGAGTGGCAAAAGTATGTGACTGTGTAGGATTTTATTTAACTTGTTGGCACAAGTTAAATATGTAATTGTTACATTGTTACAAGCACAAAACCCTTTAAAAAGCTTGACCAAATTAGAAACTAAAAAACCCAGCATAAAGAGAAATATGTTCAGATGAATGCTATTGAAAGTGAGGAAACATGGCGGTAAATGCATCCTGCTTTGGTGTTTTGTTGCATCACCACAGTTTGGTGTGGTGTGTTTCACTGCATCTGTGTTAACCCTGCAATGAGCAGGCAGGGTGTATTATGGCTGCAAGGACCAGCTCCAGATAAATCTCAGGAAAAGGAGAGTTTATGAACATGTGTGTGGTGGCCTCAATCCAACAGGAATCAGAAGACGAACAAACACACAGTAATGTTAAAACGTATGTGGATTTTTTTGTATGCGTTTAAACCTATGAAGGGTTCACAACCTTGATGTATGTTTGCATCATTTACCTCGAGGGATACTGGATAGCATAAGAAGTAGCCAGGTAGCCTCCAAGACTGTGTCCCAGCAGAATCATTTTCTCCAGACCTACAGATTCCCTCCATTGTTCTATAGAGTCAACAAACTGCTCCTCTGCCTTGGTGGCATCTGAGGGGAAGGAAGGTCTGGAACTTCTGCCAAAACCGAGGAGGTCAAAGGCATAGACGGGTCGTGAGTGGCTCAGCGCATCCAGGTTCCTGATCCAAAGGCCGACTCCTCCTCCAAAGCCATGGACCATTACCAGGGGAGTCTTATGTGCTGGAGGAAAGGAAGAACAGGAAGACATGGGGCTCTGTGTTACTGACAACACAATACATAATCTAAAAGTGTTGCCTCAGAGAAAAGAAACAAAGGTGTGAAAGGGAGGTCGGCACCTTGTTCTGCAGGTTTACGGACCGCCTTGTTTGTGATGGTTAGAGTCCATATTCGGTTCTGGTTGGGAAGAGTCACAAACCTGGCCCACAGGTCATTCTGAATACCTGTTATGAGGTGTAAGCACAATTTCTAAGTGATTTCTAAGTCAGTTGTGTAAATCAACTGGCTTTGGGCATGTCGACATAATCTTACAGGCGAGGATTTTGGACTCTGCGGTCTTCAAAAGGGACATGGAGGTTGGACGCCAGGATGGCCACCAGCTCCAGATTGAACTTGATCTAAACCCAGTTGAAGTGGAAAGAGTGGCATGTCAGAATAAAGAGATAGTGGATTGTGTGGATGTTCAGCACAAACAGAATGTATGAGGCCATTTTTACAAAGCAAGTCCAAAGTGCACTAAATATTATTTGCATAGAGCACAAACAAGGGCTGCAGTCATATTTCACAGACATCATGCTGTAAATCAAAGGTAAGGTCCACACCCTAATGAGAGAATAAGGTATTAATGCATGCTTAGCCATGACCTATAGTTAGTAATCACTACATACAACTGCAACCAGTTTCTTACCCAATTCTTTTACTTTCCAATCTGAAACAAAAAGAGTGGAAAAATGGAGCTAAACTTGTCTCGTCTCAGTCTCTTTGTTGGTAGAAATGGACTTATGTCACATTTCTACCCCTGCCTTCAGTCAACCAGATTCCCCTATTACCTCAACAATGATGCAGCTAAAGTTTGCTGAGTCATGTAGATGAGTCACCTCTGCTCCTCTTTTATTCAGTCAGTTAAAATGATAAAAACACCTGCTCGGTTAATGTAGGTGGGTCTACTTGTTTGCATTACCTTGGTAGTGTTACATGTGTTACATAACACAAGAAATCAATGATAGGTTACATCTAATGTAATATTATTCTGTTTATGTCTTATTCTTGTACCATTCCGCTAAGTGAGATAGATTTTTTTCTATGTTAATTCCTATAAATGTAACGACATTATGTTCAGATGCTAAAGATTAAATAAAATGTAACATTTTTTCAGCAAAGACAAATGGAAACATGGACATTTGACGCATAAACTATAAAGATGATTACAAAAATGTGTTTAAATGGTATTTTACACATATGCCAAAAAATGCCGTCGCACATTCTGTACTTTTAAAAGTTGAACACAGAGTAAGATGTAAGCAAAGTGAAATTGCCCCCAGGGAAGATGTTTTAAGCTAGACTACTCACTCTGTTTCACTGTCGTTCTGCATTGGAGCTGTTGTTGCAGGATCCATTTGCTGGCATATTCCGGTCACTTCACTAAGATTTAATAAAGGTAAAACACACTTTCCTGTGCCTGCTTTGAAATTATATTAAGTCCTGTATGCTAATTTTTAGTTTATCTTGTTTTGTAACCTATGCATTCCTACGTCACCTGACCCTGACAAAGATCGTCTCTATTAAGAGCGCAATTACTGTAGGCAGTGTTCTATTAGGAGTGAAATACAATTTTTTTTTTATAAATTTAGAATAGTGGAAGAATTAAAACGACATTTTTCACTTTACAACCGTCTTTTAAGCACAAACCCTGTAAAAGTAACATCAGCGCACTTAATCTCAAAATGTATAAAGAGTAAACCTTCTTCGTTTCATTTATGGATCTATGTTCTATGGTAGGGCATGGCTACTCGTGCCCTTTAAATATTACGAAAGAGAAGAACTCCCTCCTTGGTAGTCGGAATATTTTGTGTAACACCATGTCCGCTTCCGGTTAACGAGGACACGTCACTAATTTGACTGAGGAACAGAGCAAGCCTGTGCAAAACTCGTCTATTTTGTGAAACAGAATCCAAAGATGTCGACCTCGGTCCTGTCGGTTATTTCTCGGTTTCTGGAGGAATACACCACCACAACTCCCAACAAGCTGAAAGTGGTGGACGCATACTTGCTTTATATCTTGCTAACAGGAGCGCTGCAGTTCCTGTACTGTCTACTTGTCGGTACCTTCCCATTCAATAGCTTTCTATCGGGTTTTATCTCATGTGTGGGCTCTTTCATTCTCGCAGGTAAAAACACCTATTGTTTAATATCTCTAGCTCTAATGACATTATTTGTTTTTGGGTAAATGTTTCATTCTGTAGCAGCAATAATGGCCTTTGAATGCGCGCGCAGTAACGGGCTAGCTAGCTATGCTAAAACAAATAATGACGTGTATTGCACATGTATGATTATTAAACGTGTTGTTCATGTATTTAGAGAGTAATCTTTTGACTTGTAGAATTAAAATGTTAAAAATCCGCAACTTGTATTTAACACAAGTCCAGTTTGTTTTAATTTGACATTTCTTAACGATGTGCCGAGTGGGATTCAAAGCAATATCATTGCTTACTGAGAATAATTGCAGAGGAAAAAGGATTTACAGTGAGTTCAGCGTCCAGCAGCCAGAATGAGTGCAGCACAGTCTGATATTAAGAAATACTTGATTTATTATGCATCAGGTTTGCCTGATAAAGTAGTAACATTTGGATCTTCACATTGAAATATAAGTTCCTCATGTGGATCAGAAACAGAACATGTATGAAAGTCACTGCAGCTCAAAGGTAAACTGGATCTCTCACAGTGTGTTATGTGCATCATAGTTCAGGAAGCATGAAGCAAGGATGAAATGACTGTAAATATAAGACGTTGCTGTTAGAAATATGACAGATCATTAATGTTTTACTAGTTTTACGTAACACAGTTGAACAGGTTGGTTATTATATGTAGCTTTTGGTAACAGTCATACACATCTATATACATGCCACAAATAGCTGTTTGATCTGAGCTTGATGTTTAATTTTGGTCAAATTTTTATCTTTTCTTTGTAAAAATGTTTTAATAAATTTTGAATAAGAGCACCTAAAATCCATTAGAGAATATGGGTTGTATGTAAAACATATAAACTTATAACTGGATCTGCATTGAAATGAATCTTTACCGATATCTGATTTGCCAGTATTTCACTGGATGTCCAGCGAGTTTAGTTTCTGTTAAACTACTGTTTGACCAGCATGCTGTTTAGGCAGTCCTGAAGACCTTCTGCTGTTTATCTCATTTGTAAAATTCATCAGCTTGGAGCGGAGATGACCAAAGTAATCCTTGTTCTGGTGAAAGCCCGTCCAGCCAGAAGCTGCAGCTGTTTCGTGGTTTCATGTATTAAAAAAACAAACAAAAAAAAGTCCAGTGTTATTGAGGATGTATAATATAATATGGACTACTGCTGCCGGCTGTAACCCAAGAGGCTGGAAGTGGTATGCACTATTGGAGGAGAGACTCAGTGTATGAACAGCTGGAAGAAAATAGTTTATTAATCATAAAGTAGTTCATGTTCTTATGAAACATACTCTGACTTGCATGAGAACTAAACTGTTGAACTTGAACATGCTTGGTGCAAGTCCTGGTGTCTTTGCCATGAAGATAAAGCAACAACGAGTTCTCTTTGTCTTTTTTTTTTTTAAGTGTGTCTTCGCATCCAGATCAACCCTCAGAATAAAGGAGACTTCCTGTCCATCTCCCCGGAGAGAGCCTTCGCTGACTTCCTGTTCGCTCACACTGTCCTCCACCTTGTTGTGATGAACTTCATAGGCTGAATCAGATGTACATCCCCGCTTTTCAGAGGGTATACATTTAGCACATTTTTCACAATTAATTAAAAGCAGGTGTTTTTGCTTTGTACTAAATACAGCCTCATATAGCTGGAATTGCTATTTGTTCTCAGCCTGTAAGCATCTCCAGCACCTGCATGTTTCCACTGCAGCTCTCAGCTTCTTGTCTCGTTATGCAGTGTCTTTTATAAAAGACCTTTATTTCATGGGATAACGGCCACACATGGAGGTGCCTTCCCTTTTGAGTGCTTTCTGTGTTTCTCACTGTTGCTGGCTTATAACCTTGTAATCAGAGGACCTCCAGATGTAGGATGTGATAAGCTGTCGGTCTGGAGTGCTTCTTTGTGCGTCTGAATCAATACTTTCATAACTTGGACGTCACTAATCCAAACACTGCTGCTTCCTTTTGCACCTTACAGATCCCATCAAGATATTAAAGCCCCTCTACAAGACATGCTGCATCGCTCTGCGGACCGCGACCTCCCACCATCAGTGCTGAATAAGATGCAGCGTTTTTCATTTAAGGCCAAACAGTTTTCTTACTCATAAAATGATCGATTGTTTTTTTTTTTTAAGCTGACATTTGTAAAGCATTCCCTCTTTGCACTGACCTTCAAATAAAAAGGCTGTAATTGGGATTGTGTTTCTGTTTTTCTATAAACATTTAAATGTGAATGTCTTGAGTTGCACCAGTTTGATTCAGATCTTAATGCAAAATGATGCAGTTCCCTTTAACTTGCTGTGTGGAAGCGCTGCATTTCTAACAAACCATTTATTGGCCACACAGATGCAATAAATGCTATGTCGTATTTACTCAGCGCCGCTCTGCAGCTGATCTGAGCATCAGCAGACACTGCGATATCCTCAGAGATGTCACATCTTTACTGCTCAAACTTGTGGGACCTCTGGCCTCAGTCTGTAGAAACTGGAAAGCAGCAGTGTCCAGTGTTTACTGCAGTTTGGGCAGCGTGTATTAAAGGCCGGATCTCCCACATGGTTCCATCAATATTGGTGTAAAGCTGCAAGCTGAGACTTGGCCCTGATAAACTATTTTATGTGAAATGGGATGAGCTGAAGCATAAAACTGTGAAGGAGTTAAAGTGGATGGGCTGCATGATATCAGAAAAACACTGCATTCAATTTCATTTAATGTTGTGATGTGATGTATGGAAACTTAAATGGTGCAGAGCTCATGCATATTAATAAGAGCTACGTTCCCATTAGTTTTACATAAAACTGAACTTTCATTCCTACTCATCATACTATAATGCTTTTCCTATTTCATCATATATAAATGAAACCGTCCAGATGTGTTGCAGTCCTACTCTGAACTGTTTTACTGTGAAAACGAGATAAATTCACCTTAATGATATTACATATATTTAGTTCATTTGAGTAGTTTTTGATCATTTCCTGGATAAAATTGATGATGTGGTTATGGGACAAACAGATCTACATCACAGAGATGAAGAAAAAAACATTCAGACATGAAGACAAAATGAAAACAATATTTGTTGACAAAATAAATATTTGATATAATTAACTGGAATCTTGCTCTGAGTTGGATCAATATGGCCTCAGAGGGATGTTTTACTGTGTAAGCTTCCAGGGATGATTAGTTGTGATGTTTCCCAGCAGTCAGACCTGGGACCCAATCAGCTTCTTTTTTATAATGATATAAAAAGCAGTTTTATTTACCGTTTTGTTCTTGTGGAAGCTGGAAAAGCTACAAGAGAACTGCTCACATTTCATTTTACCTGGAGAGGTGATCTACAGACGAGCTTCACGAGAGGAATAATGAAATCAGAACGCTGCTACTTCCTAAATTAAGCCTGCTCCTTCATTTCCTGTCCTTCATCACTGGATAAACTGATTAATCCAGGTGTGGCTGACCTCAGTAATCACGACAGCTGGATTTATCAGTTCAGTAATGAAAGACAGGAAATAAATGAGCTGTTCTGTTCAGGAAGCAGCTGAGTTGTGCATTCTTGCTGTGAAAGCAGATGAACGATGTGGAAAACCTCACATTACTTCTACTGCTAAATATGCCCTTACAATGTATTAATAATGCTGAGTTTGGAGATTATGCTAATTAGTTCTTCCTAAAGTCTTCATTGAATTGATTGAATGACTTAGTAGCATTTTGAAAAGCTCAGAGACAATGTTAGACATGATGTCCTTCCAGGTAATTCAGAAGCTCTTTATGTGCAAAGAGGTTATTGTTTAAAAGGTATACTTCAAATCTCTGCATGTCTATGTCGCAAAAATACATACTTCTGTTTAGTTTGTAGAGTTAAATGGTTTAAATAAACTATAAATAAATTGTTAATGAGAAGTATGAAAGAACAGGATGAGTTTACATAAATAATGTTCAGGTCTATTTGATACATTAATGATTTATGAATTTGTGTCACTTTGGGTTTGATGATCCAAGGTTTTGTCTGGTTGTATATATTTGCACATATCTCTAAATGCCACCTATAGGTAGAGATGCTACATACATGTTGTATGTAAACAGTTTATATAGTTTACAGGCTTTAAAAACCCAAGGTGTTGACAAATACAGCATTCAAATAGCTGTTTCAGTGTACAATATGAGGCAGCACATCCTTCACGCTCCGCTACATTCAGAGCTCAATAATCAGAAGATTTAATGAATAATTTAAAAGCACATTTGTGGACTGTAAATTCACTTACGGGCGCCTGATTGCAGGACATTGTAGATTTAAATTGACTTGTGTTATACCCTCACTGCAGACTTTGTGGTAACCAAACAGAGTGTGTTATCAGTGGAGGTGTGTGTTGTCTGTCATGGTGCTGCTGCAAAGTGATGAAGAAGCGAGAGCTCCCGTAGCAAACAGACAAATCTAACACATCATTTTAAATTAACTTAAAAAAGATGATTTATTGTTGCTGATATTTGATTTTAAAGTCAAAAAGGCTTAAAAATGTGGGAGATTGGTCAAGTTTGAATGTTTTTATACATTAAATTGTACTGTAAATTTAAATTAAACACAAAACCGGAGTTATTGTGAAGGAAAAAAGTCACGAGTCATGCTATTATAACAGACTATGAAGTAATAATAATGCAGCCTTGATAGTAAAAATAGACATCCGGAGGCATTATGACAACATTTTATGTGTCTTATATAAAAGCAAGGTTCCTATATGTGACTCGCTGGAGCTCCTCCTGATCCCAGACAAAGGAAAAGTTAACTAAAGTCAGACATTGAGGATTTTATGTAACAGAAATATCCGTCTTTCACAAGTCTGAAAGGATACAGAGGTATGAAAAGGAAATGATGAGTTTAGAGCAACACATTTCTCTGGATTTGACCATTTTAGGAGAAACAACTGAAAAGCAAAAGAGGAATTTAAAGAAAACATTGTTTTGACTTATAGCTTAGCTTATAGCTGTGGTTTATTTTCATGACATTAATCTTATCCGTCAGCATTTTCTTCTGCTGCTAATCCACACGGTGCCTCACTGATATATTCTCCCAGGAAAAGCCAACCCTGTTTCACAATCACTTCTCTGAGGTCTGGATTTTGTGAATATTACAGAATCTGGAAGGATTATGCTGAAAGCTGAGTGTCTGACAATGTCTAAAAGAACAAAAACAAACTCTTGGTTATTTTAAAGCAGCAGTTGTTTTGTTTGCTTTCATATTTCAAACATTTTGAAGTGAAAAATTGTACAACCAGTCAGTTTTCTTTCCTTTTTCTTGTACATTAACCCAGAAACAGATCAGACCGACAAACGGGTTAACTGGGATTGTGGCTAAACGTACCACTGCACTGGAACCCAGCCGGCACTCACATGGTTAACATCTGGAACATCTGGATCCAACTTATGGTCATGTGACCAAGAGGGAATTCAACATTGCGGAACTTGGGAGTGAGTGGGTGTGTGTTTTGCGCTGGGCAGAAAAATTCCCCCCAAAAAAGACCCCCAAAAGTGAACTGGAAACATGTCCCAGCTCTTCATACTCACCATCAGCCTGTTACCATGGATCCCAGGTACGAGTACTGAGGTCAGCTGATTGCGAACGCTGTGCAGAAAAACATTTGGAGCTGCAGATAATTGTAGGGAAAAAAAGGATGATTAATGTTTCTGCTGCTGCCTCCACCGTTTATTATTGTATTTTTGCTACAATGTAAGATGCTCTTTATGCCTCGCTACACTTTACTATTTCATTATGTTGCTACATTAATCATTTGGTGAAGACAGACTTGATAAAGCTGCTGTTTTCTGCAGGAGCCAGCGAGGGATTTAGTGTTTTTTGTAAATCTTCCAAGCTTTGGTTCTGTTTGCCTCCTGGCAGCATTAAGCTCAATGTTTACTCTGTCAGGCCTTTCCTGTCACATAAAAGTGTAATCCAATTTTGGAAAAAAAAAAGGACAATGCAAAAAAAGGAGGTCAAAACGAGAAACCATGCTGAGTAATGAAGAAAACTGTTATGAAAACTGTGGTTATTCCTCAAAGCAGATACATGCTAATGCCTTCTATTCTTGTGGTGGCTGTGCTCATCTTTCATCATCTCCTTTCTATCAGTGCTCCTTTGTAAAATAACCACAGAGACTGAGTTTACAGTCCTCGAGGGTAACTCTGTCACGATCCCGTGCCACTATGAGCCTCAGTATACCACCTATGTGAAGTACTGGTGTCATGGGAGGATGAAAGAGTTCTGTACCAGCTTGGCTCGATCTGATGCGATCAACCCAGCTGAGGAGAAAGCCAGCATCTTTGATGACCCGGTCCAGCTGGTGTTCACTGTGACCATGAGCAACCTGAAAGAGGAGGACTCAGGCTGGTATATATGCGGCGTGGAGATAGGTGGCATGTGGAGTGCTGATGACATCACTTTCACCAACATTAAAGTTATTCACGGTGAGTAATGGAAGGTGTTTTATTCAGATAGATCTCAGCTGGAAGGATGGCTTCATTGCATTTTTATGATTTTTTTTACAGGCATGTCAGTGGAGAACAGCAGACTGAGTGGAGAGGAGGGAAGCAGCCTCACAGTTCGATGTCTCTACAGTGAACGATACAGGCATTTCAATTTCCTTTGGATCATAATTTCCTTATTGTGCTAGTTTTAGAGCTTTTAACTGCACCGTCTGCTCAAAGAGCCTCGATCACATCAGTAAATTTAGGTTTATCTGTAGGTAATATTATCATTTAGGTTTATCTGTAGGTAATATTATCATTTAGGTTTAT
>JBAMIG010000008.1:5672810-5689282 GCA_037177335.1 Kiunga ballochi
CTTGCCATTGAGCTGACTTCTCAGTACTTGTCTCACTCGTTGCAGGTATTTAGCTGTGGCAGCTTTCCTTGTGGCTTTTTAAAAGATCTAATTCAATTCTAATCATTGAAATGCACATAAACTGTGCCAAATTAAAAATTTGATTTATAAAAGTTCATGAAATAAAATATGATCTGGTGAAAGAAACATTCAAATCTCATTTATTTGATTCCTGAGCATGCTAAGTGAGCGACAGTGGTTATAAAACACACATTTTAAAAGCCAAAGTACTGAACTCAGGCAGATTTTCCAGCTGAAGTGCTCCCCAATGAGGGATAATTTACCATCTATCTTGCATCCTGTCTCATCCCTGAGCGCTCTTCAGCCAGTAAAAGTCAGTCCAAAAGCCTTGTCTTATCTGTTGCTCCACACTCTTTTCCTTGCCATTGCACATTAGTAAAATGGAAAACAAGAAAAAATGTGCATTATGTGCATTATTTTTAACTAATGCAAACTTTTAGCTTCTGAGCTGAACACGCCTCTGTTGCTGCGTTCACCTGCAGCATTTTACTCGCTCCATGTTGAGCGTGATGGTGTTAACTCAAACACGGGATGGGTTTCAGCCATTACTATAAATAAGAAGCAATGTGTGTGAAACAGTCTCACTACATGTGTATGTTAACTTACGGAGATGATGACAGGGGAGATGAATCTCCAGCAGATTTTGAAGAAGAGAGGAGGCGGGAAGCCCAACATCATCTCTACGTCTTTGAAGTAGTTTCTGTGACCTAAAAAAAAAAACAAAAACAACTTTTTCTTTATATAAAGTTTGGAGTTTTGGGTCCAAGGAGCTGAAACCAGAGCAGTGAAGTAAAGATCAGCCTAAACTACAACTTCTTTAAATGGTAAATGGTTTTATACTTGTATAGCACTTTTCTACACATCAGTGTACTCAAAGCGCTTCAACACTATCTGACACATTCACCCATTCGCTCACACATTCACACACCCTGACACAGCACAGGGGGGGCACTGGGGGATCAGTGTCTTGCTCAGTGTCTTGCTCAAGGACACTTTGGCATGTGGACGCCAGTGCCGGGACTTGAACCACTAACTAGCTGGTTAGGAAATGACCCGCTCTTCTACAGGCACCACAGCCGCCAGTGAAGTCAGTGAAGCATTGATGGTGCGTCTGCATTATGCTACGTTGATGAATTTGATGCTGCGTTGATTAAACCTTTTGAAACTGTTACAGTGAAAGTTATAAAACCTTTATGCAATCATCAGAATCAAAGGAAGAAACGTGTTTCACTGTTTGTTGCATCCAACATGTCACTGTGCCTTCAAATAAATTACTTTATAACCACCATGAAAGCTATATTAAAATATATATTTAAAAAATACAATATTCTACTTTATATAATAATCTAAATAGGAATATAACAAGTGTTGGACTTAACAGGTATCGTTATTATGCTGCATAACTTAACCCAGGAACAGCTGGGGTGAGTTGGACTGAATTGTTTACTCTTGTTGCGTTCATTCAGTTTCTCAGTATACAATACGGTCAGCTGATGTGACTATGGAGACACTAACAAAAGGTAGAGCAGTAAATGATAGATGATCAACTTCCACACAATTAACTTTTATTTTCATCATTTGTTTAAAGAAATCTTCAACAAAAAGGCAGTTAAACCCACAGATCTGTTCATATTTCTGCTCAAATCAGAAGCTTTGCAGTGCAAAAGGATTTCTTTATGTATGTTTTCAGTGTGTTGAAAACATATTTTGTTATTGATAAAGTCTGACATGCATATAACAGAATTAAAATGGATCCTGGTGGTGTCCTAAGATGAGTTTACTTGCTTATTGGGGGTTTATCAATACTGAATATGAATTATTAATCAGACATTTAAACCATTTTCTCTAGAATGATTCAGAGGAGCTTTTACTGGATGGTAATTCACTTATAAAAGAGGTCATTAATTAAATAAGCTAGCAATTTTAAAGGAAAGGAAAAATATTGTTTTAATAAATGATTGTAACAGCAGCAACAGACATGTGGAACAGTTTGTTTTATTTGCTTTGACAGAAAAATCCTGAACTTTTCAACAAACTGTTCTGTCCCATAATGTGTCTCGAAGGCAAAACTTACCGTAAATATACATGACGCAGATACACATGATGCAGGAGATGATGACCAATGAGAAGCTCGCAGCATAGTTGTCCATCAGTAATAGCCAATAGATTCCTGCCTGCACACAGGAACAAGAGATTTTCCTCCCTCGTGACAGAGAAGATGTAGCAATCCTCAACATGACCGCATGTGTTCAGGACCTACCTGTGTTGTTAGAGGCACCCCCAACAGGAAGCCAACGATGGCCACCGACAGCGTGACTACGGTCTTGTTCCGGATAATCCAGTCTGTACCGATCTCATCCACGATGGCCGTCACTAACGTCTCAAGCAGACAGAACTGCAAGAAAAGGAAACAAGCAGGTTTGAAGTCTGAATTCAAATGAGAGGTGAGACCTAGCTTTCAGGTTTCTTCTGACATGATGAGAAATGTGTTGGACATATGACTGAGGGCAGTCCACCATCGGGACATTTAACACATCGATCTTCAGTAAAGACATGCTGTAGGTAATAATCTCCTTTTATTGTAGAATTTAGGAGGAAAAATATTCCCATCTTTCATAAATTTCCCTCTTACCTGACTTAAATTTAGATTTTTGTCAATGGAAATGAATATATATCCCATTGTAATAAAATTAGTATAAAATGATGTATGAATTATTAATTCATTTATAATAATATTAATTATTATTTATCCAAAAAATTTAGAGTAACCAAAAGGTTACAGCATAAAAGAATGAAAGTGCATCTAATAATAATAACATTTAGCAACATTAACTCAAAGAAACCAAAGAAGAGCAGTCGAGGGGGTTAAGGACCTTGTTTTGGATCCCACAGTGGTTCACATTTGTTTGCACACTAAGGATTTTAACCTAAGATCTTCAAACCAAATCCCACCTCTGCCCTCTGCGTGTAACTTGTTACCAGTCTACACCAGGTCACTAGCAAAACAATACAAAACAATCCCAAATCATTGTTCCTCCACCGCTGTGCTTGTCAGCAGGTACGATGTGTTTCGGCTGATATGCTGCGCTTTATGAGCAAACATTTCCATTTAGGTGAATCTGTAATGTATAAATGTAATTCCAGGATACATGTGCTGCTTAGAGGTGACTTTACAGATGTATAATTTGCTTTAGAGAAGAAACATCACTAGGAGCTTCTTCCTTAAAGGCCGATCAGCTCGTGGGTTTATTGTACTTTCTCTAAGCACCGCATGGTTTCACCTTGGGAGTCGCTGAGATGCCCACTGGAAAGACTGGTAACTGCCTTTTATATTTTTCACATATAAATAACTATTCTTGCTTTGTTTCCATCAGTCAAACGATCAGTCACACTATTTAGCCTCCCGACAAGTCAGTAACTCCACACTACCTAAAGCAGATGGACTGTTAAGCCTTTTAGAATGGTCTTTATCAAATGCTGACCTAACCCTGATGAAATCTTCACAGTTATGATGTGAATGCGTAAAAACACAGCTGGAAAATTCTGCTTATCTATGCACTTGATGCACTTCGACCTTCATGACACAGGAAAAAGTTCTGTGGAGGACTGCCGGTACAACATCACTGGGAACAGCTTGTAACCTGGTACGAACTGTTCCATCTTGTCTTTATATTAAGCAACTGTAACGCTGTTGATGTTTTAATGCAAAGCAGTTTGAATTATCTTGTACGTGACACATACTGTACAAATAAACACACCTTTGTGTTTTTTTCTCTTTAGTAACAGTCTCACCTGAGTTCCCAGTCCCAGAAGGATGAGCATGAAGAAGAACAGCAGTGACCAGAGTGGTGAGATGGGAAGCAGAGTGAGGGCTTCTGGGTAAGCCACAAAGGCCAATCCTGGGCCGTGATCAGCCACCTCTGACACGGGGACGTTCAGGTGGAGCGCCATGAAGCCCAGGATGGAAAAAATGACAAAGCCGGCATACACGCTGGTTGCACAGTTGGTTATGCTGATGATGATGCTGTCTCTGTATGTCACATGGGAGGGAAAAACAAGATGTACTTTTGCTGTAAATGGTGCTATTTAAATGTGTACAGCCCAGTTCCTACCAAATATTCACTTACTTTTTTACTGTCTTGTACATGATGACCAGAAACTTTTATATTCTTATATTTACATGTTTATCTGAATGTAAACTGCTGCATGGGCTGTTCAGGGTTTATCACAGCTTGTAAACTTTGCTTAAAGCTGAATAATAGTCAGTTCTTTTCTACTCCTCCAGGAACATGTTTTATAGACCATTGATGGACAGGAATTTATACAAAATGGCTAAATAATCCACCTCCACAATTCTGAGAAGTGTTGAGAAAATATTGGATTGTTTGTTTTATTTAGAGAATTTGTCTGTAATGGTTCGACTCATTCTTCCCTCTAATATCTAAATGTTTTCATCACTGCCAGCAGCAAGAAAAGCTGAAAAAAAAGATTGACCCACGCTGTTAACAGGAGGAATCAATAAAGTTTATATAAACTGTGGATTGTTTTGCTCCAAAGTTTTCTTCTATGTCAATTATAAATCTTCTTCTTAGCTCAAGGTTTTATGTGGTTTGAGGGGTTTTGAGTTATCAATAGAAATTCTAATAGCATTTTACTTCGTGAGTGTTTATTTAGGAAGAAATTTAGTATTTTAAACAGATGGCAAGACTTTAAACTTTTTATTCAGCCCATATGTGTGAGCATGAGTGTAGGGAGTTCTCTGACAGCGACTGATTTCAGCCTCTGGACTGCACTTGCAGAGCTACCTTAACCTTTTTTCCCTCCTTTCTTCTTTTCCCCGGTCTGGCGCTTTGTTCAGGTTTAACAAGGGAATTATTTGATTTCTCACTGCTTTCCTCCCTTACATTTCCTGTTGGGTTTATCACAGAGGATGTCTTTGATGCTCTCTGCACCTCTGTATGTGCAGATTGGTGGTGTAACTGGAAAGCAGAAGGTGTCTCTGCAGATGAGGCCGCTTTATGATTAAGACCTCATGCAGCTGTTTGCACAGATAAAACTATGTTGAGCTTCTGGGAGAGGAGCAAATTATATCCTCTACCTTCTTCTTTGCACTTTGCAAAATTTTAAAGCTTTTTCTGAGGACAACCAAAGGGGATAAAGGACGTCCTATCAATCCCTTTATCTACTCTTTTCATAATTTCAACCTTTTCCTTGGCTACATGTTTGCTCCTTTGGTGGCCTAAACATAGCGAAGAGAGCCTCCTAATTCAAGTCCTGAAAGCACCGTCTCTGTTCTTTCTCATGTTAGTGTCAAACTCATTTTATGCTTCTGTCTTAAAGTTGCTTGCTGGCTGATTAAGCTTCTTGTTTATTGGATGCTTTGAACAGCTGCATTCTTACTAATCACCTTAAAAATTAAATATGTACTGGGAACCAAAGTCTAAGTTAAGTTTTCATGAATTATACATATTTTTATAACTTGAGAGTAAAACTGTAAAGCTGTATTATGGGGTGTGTTTTTCTTACGTCCTGAGTGGCTGACAGGTGCAAACGGAGTGCAAATACAGAAACACTGCAAATTCACTCCCACAACAGAAGTAGACATACTTTACTGTCTTTACACCACTTGAAACAAACTCAAGGTTTAACTATTCTAACTAACTATTCTCGTGTACAGGTAAACAACAACAAAAATATAACTATAAATATAAATAATATTAGTGTTAAAGCAGGTAGATTCAGTACTTTTAAATACAACAAAGTTAGCAGTTTCCCTGCTACTGCTTTACTAGCTAAGCTAAGCTAGGTTAAGCTAAATGTTTACTGATATAGCTCAGCATTATATTCAGTTATAGATTCAACTAATTCAATTGAATGAATTCATTTTAATTCAATTAAAACTTAATGTTAGATTCAAGTATCAGAATAATAAATATACACATAAATTAATAGCAAGAATTGTACAGAATTTTGTTTTTGGTCAATGAGAGAATATTGCAGGGGATTTGGGGATAGAAATGCATGATCTACATGTTAAGCTGTGCTGCCCCTTCAACAGAAGCAATTAACCTTACAAGTTTTATCTGACTATAAAGGTGACTTATCACATTTTCTAAATAAAGCACAAATTAAAAGGGAGAAATGATTGACCAAACACAAATTTTCTTTGTTTGTATAAAAGTTTCTAAACATGCAAACACTCTAATACATGGTTGCATTCTTACAAATTTAGGAATGACCCTAAATCAGTATTCCTCTACAGTTTGGGGAACCAACCTGAAACAGTTGTTGTGAAACTTGTTATAGGAAGCCATGGTGATGAGACCACCCCAGGCACAGCCCAGGGAGTAGAAAATCTGTGAGGCAGCATCTCCCCACACCTATGAGAAAAACAAGCCCAAAAGCAAGCAGAAGCAGAGTTGAAAAAAACCCAAAGAAATCATTTTTTACATTAAATCTACCGGGTAATGTTAAGATATACCTTTGCATCAAGGACCTTCTGCCACTGTGGAGTCAGGTAATACTTAATGCCATTTATGGCTCCATCCAGAGTGATGCCACGGATGAAAAGGATGGTCAGAACAACATATGGGAAAGTAGCAGTGAAGTACACCACCTGGACACACACATATAATCACGCAAAGACTGAGCCTCAGAAGAGATTTCATGCTTTTACATACACATGTCAGTAGACTGAAGTAGCATTTTGCAAATGTGTAGATTAGATGTTTTTTTAATGCTGACCTTTCCTGAGGATTTAACTCCCCTGATGAGACAGAGGAAAACCACAAACCAGGAAATAGCCAGGCAGCCCAGGATAGGGAGACGGACCTCTCCAAAATTGCCAATATCATCAGAGATGTTCAATACATAGTGCCTGAGACAGACAGAGAAAATATGTTTAAATAATTTACTTCCACAGGCTCAGATTTTCCTTTCCTTTGCTCGTGTGACCAGAAAATTCACAGGCTACCTCAGACATACAGCACTGAGCAAAAGTCTCAAGCCGCTCCTTCTTTCTTTCGACAACATCAAAAACAGAAGAAATACAATACAAAGAGTCCACTGACAATATGGACTCTTTCACTTTAGAGTCACCTTGTTGGTAAGAAGGTATGAGCTATGTCTGTGAAACTGTGTCATTGTTTAAAAAAGCATTTGTAAGCAGTTTTGTTCACAGTTAAAGATGCCAGAGTAGCATCAAAGGCTCATAAATCTCTTTTTGTTCTTACTTCCAGTACTCCTCACTGGGGCTGGTCCTTTTGGTGCGATTGACCACCTCTGAGACCCCTGCTACCAGGCTGGTGGCGTTCACCAGGGTGTTGTTGAGATGGGAGCCAGAGCCAACCACCCCGCTGCAGTCGGGTGTGTTCCAGGGATTGTTGCAGTACGTCCACGGCAGCAGGTTGGTCATGGACATAAAAAAGTAGTAGAAGGCAATGCAAATAACCACGTTGTAATAGATCCCAATGTAGGTTGACACCACCATCATGCCGTAACCCACACCTACAGGATGCAGAGGAAACAGGAAGATGTAAGCACATGTTGGGAATCTGTAGCTTTACACTGAGATATCACATAGACATGGTTTCTGTTCATTTCATTTAACCCTTTATTTGATTCTTGCATCAGAAGAGTAACAGCCCTCGCATACGGAGTACTGACCTTTGAACATAGGGCTGATCTTCCAGACCCCCAAACACCCCTGGCTGGCAAACTGTCCAAAGGAAAGCTCAAGGAAGAAGAGTGGGATGCCGCAGAATACCAACATGATGAAGTACGGTAGCATGAAGGCACCTGAGGGAGAAACAACAAGTCAGAATCTCTGAACTCACTTCTATTTCCTGTAAACAGTGAGAAACACTATTTATCAAACATTACTGGTTGGATCCTTATTAATATGATGGTCAAAATGCACCTCAGAGAAGCATCAGGTGGAGAGATCAGATTAAGCAGGACATTATCTATCAAATATCAATAAGAGTAAAATCATGCCACAGTGCACCACGATGATAATTAAAAGATTGCAATCAGATATGCTAAAGGCTTTTCAGGTACAATATATTATAAAACGTAAAAAAAACAGCCAGCAGAGAAGTAACTCTGTGGCCCAAGAAGGTTTGAACACTGTAAAATGTTCATGAACTGAATGGTTTATAATATTCTATTGAAACGGGAAAAAGGACAAAGTTTCCACACGGCGGGGCATTGTGTTACATCACATCTTTAAACGGGACTTTTTAGTGTTTGAAAACGGATCAAACTGTAGAGACGAAGATGTTTTCCAAATCTTCCCCTCAATCATGTTTAAGTGTTTGGCAGTTTCTATTTGTTTGTTTGATCATGCACAAAAAAAAGCTACTGTGAAGCGTTTGTGTTGTTGGAAGCTAAAGGCTGCAGGAAAAAGACTGCAAGCTGCATCTTCTGATTATTTTGGCTGATACTAGAAGAAAATCAGTAATTAGCCTCATAATCGTTTAATCAAAGAAAACATTGCATTTTCCACCTGGGAAAACAGAAGCTTCAATAAATCAAATGGATCGTATTATTTTTGTACAATAAAACTGGACAAACACTTGTTATACTTCTGGTTCAGTGAGTAACTAACTAGTGAGATCATGACCAAGCTTAAATCTTTTATTTGTATTTTTTACGAGTCTGCTCACAAGAATGTAAAACAACAGCCAGACTAATGAGCTCAGATTTAACCCTGGAAGATGTTCGTTTCTCCTGTATGACATTTCTGTTTTGGTCTTCTGCTCAATAAACCCAATAAAAATAAATCTCAATTTATTTCTTTTTCCCTGAAATACACAAACTTTTCAGTCCAACCGATACTTTTTATAACATTTTTTTTTCAATGGCAGCATTTATTCATCTAGAGTTGTATTATAATTTTGAAAAAGCTGTAACACCAATTAAAAAATGTATTTAAAAAAGCACTTGAGAAAAACATAAACCTCAAGTTCCAGCTGGGTTACTCAGACTTAACTGGAAATCAGACATCTGTAAGACTTAGACTAACTTTACTTACACTTTACGTTATCATACGGAACATTTATGTGTTTTTATTATGTCACATTATCCAAAAGTCAACAGTCACCTCAGCCGGCTGATGCTGGGGATACCAAAAGCTTGTTATCATTGCTGGTAAAACTCAGCCGTCCCACTACGCTGTCCACTGCTGGATATGACGTACCACATGGTTTGCATTTAGTGAGTCAGTGGATGGCAATGCAGCTCTGCTAATCACTAATACTAACACTAACCCAAATACTTTCAGCATAAACGTATGAACCAATGTGGAGTCACGCTAAGGACATAATCTCAGTCACCGGGTGAGGGAACGTTAACCAAACCAAACCAAGTTGGGTGTTTTGGACATTTTCCAGAACATTTTCAGAGACAAAAGTGTGCAAAAACACATTTTTAGTTAAATTCATTTTGACAATAAAGAGATTTGTGGTTGCATGTCTTTATAAGGGACACAAAAAAACAACAACACAGTCTTACAGGAGGCTGAGTTTTGCTTTGCGTCATCACGCTCCTGTGCTGTAGACACAGCTGCTACATGAAGGAAGCCTCACGTCAGCAGCAAAACAGCAGCAGCACCTGGATTCTCCCAGTGTGCTCAGACATACTTTGACACTGTTCACAGTTCAATAAACAATAACGTATTTATGCAAAATGAGCAATAAAAGGTGCTCTGGATGCAAGTTATTTACAGAGCGAGAGTGTGTGTGGCTGGTGCGTGCAGCTGCACTGAGCATGCTCATATGGAACAATAGCTGACACATCTGGACTGTTCAAATAAAAAAGAAACAAGATCCAACAAGAGATTATGCACGAAAATACAAAACATATCACAAATTAGAAGTTATCTGGCTGGTCAT
Source organism: Kiunga ballochi (assembly GCA_037177335.1). Lineage (NCBI taxonomy): Eukaryota > Metazoa > Chordata > Actinopteri > Atheriniformes > Pseudomugilidae > Kiunga > Kiunga ballochi. The sequence continues at coordinate 5,682,764 of JBAMIG010000008.1, forward strand.
GTTAGGCTACGTGTTAGCGTTGTTGCTGTGAGAAATTCCACTCAGAGATGCAAAAGATGCAGAAAGTAGTCATGGAGTCATGGAGTCATGGAGTCAGAGCCCCAAATTCAGAGAATTTAAAGTTAATTTCCATTCCTGTGTCCTGCATTAGTTTGAATAAAACAAACACCTGAAGCAATAGCTTGTTTATTTGCAACATTTTATGGTTCTATTTAGAAATACTAATATTATAGTTTGCAGATTGCTTTTACTGCATCTGCTCCTCCAGCTCTCATTTGCACAGTGGATTTGTTCCAGCAATTCCTTCCAACACGATGGCAAAGGTGCGCGTGCGAGTTTTAGTAGCGTACTATCCTTTAAGATGTGTATCCAGCCAAGAGAAATTCAGCCATATTGTTACCATTATAGAAGATGGGGAAAAAAATGTATATTGCCGTACAAAGGACCTCATTTCTCTGATTATTTTAAATGAAATTAAATGAAAAAAAAAAAATTTTATTTGATTTTTATGCTCCTCAATGGAAAGCAACATAGTGGAGATTGTGTAGATTTGCCATCACATCAACCACTGCACTGTATGTGAGACATTCAATGAAAGACTTAACAAGGCAGAACACGTTGAGCCTTCTTCTATATTAGTGAGAAAGTACAAGCTGTGTCTACTGCCACCACAAATAAAACCAAAACTTGAAAATAGACACTTTCTAAACACTTCTGCAGGTCAAGCTGCTTCTGACATGATGTGACGTCCTGTCCGTGCAACACCAAGCCCGCGGTATCATTCTCGGGTCATGTCTTTGTAAATATGCAGCAGAACCTTTGCACTTCCCGGCCAACAAACTCATGGTCTGATGCATCCATATAACAAACTGACTTACTGACTAATACTTGTACCGGCAAACAGGTGTAATGTATGAAACTTCCTCATATGAAAAGTTTCCCATAAGCTTCAAACACCTTTGGAAAAACAGGTTAGGAGCTTTGCAGCTTTATCAAAGTCAAACTTGATCCTACCTCCTCCGTTTCTGTAGCAGAGGTAGGGAAACCTCCAGACGTTGCCCAGGCCCACTGCATATCCCACACTTGTGAGGACAAATTCAATCTGGTTGCCCCAGTTCCCCCTCCGGGAATTTTCATCCTTCTTCACTGGCTCTACTGGAACTGCTCCATTCTACAAAGACAGAGAGACACAAAGGTGACTGGGTGATAGAAAAGGATGTATGTATCTGAGACGGTTAGGAAGTGATGCATCCTGCTGCATTAAAAACACCTTATTACCAGTTTAATACTCATAAACAGTAAAAAGGTATCCCAAGAAGGTTTCGCGTGTTTAGCTGTATTAAGTTCTCATCAGAATAATGGAATAAAGATGTTGTAGAAACATGTGAGGTGATGCTTCTCCCTGTTATTGAATATGTTCAGTCGGGCACGATCTCATCCACCCAAAGTTTAGCATAAGGTGGGCTCACTGGAGCAGACAGGATGTGAAGTGAAATCAGCGCCTTCAGAGTTGCCCATTAGCATTTGGTCTTGTCCTGATTTCCAGCTTCTTCTTTCCTCCCTCGATCACTCCATCTGCTGGCATCAGATGGTCCCTCTCTTATGACCTCCTCTATACCCTCAGCTGTGTCTGTCCATCCTGTTACATGCTCTTTTGGGTGTGTGTGTGTGTGTGTATGTTTATGAAAGTGGTTGTGGACTCACACTTGTGCTTTTGCTGAAAAATAAATATCACAAATATAACTGAGTTAAAGACTCAAGACTTAAAGTCAAAGAAGTCAAAGTGGCTAATTTGGTTTGACATTACAGGTCAGACCCCGCCTACGGCAGCTGGGAGGCATAGTTTGAAGTTGCACATAGTGTGCATGTTTTGCATTGCCTCAGAACGTTTGTGTAAAAGTGCTACTAAGTTGTGGCAGTATGGAGCCCAGACATTATGAAAACAGGAGGGATGGTTAACTTTGTAACCAAAGTAAGTTTGGGATTCATTACGGTTTAATGGTGAATGTAGAGTCTTTTGCTATTGTCATATGAGCCCATTCAGCATGTTTAATGGTTTTTATTGAAGACATAAGATAAAAACATTTATGCTGAGTTTGCAGCTTGTTGATGCTCAATCTAACCAATTGCATCACATTTAAGGAAGATGTGCTTTAAGATGACAAATGTAAAAAACGACTAATGAAACTAAAACCACAGCAAGTTCATTAACATGGGAATATATAGTTTTTATGCATAGTTTTGTAAAATGCCGGGTGATAAATTTAGTTTTATATGATAAGTTTTTGTAATCTGTGTGTAAAGAATCTATTCCAGGATAATAAAAAGAAGGCGTTTGTCTGAGTTTTTTTAACTTTGAAGTTCTTTAATTACAGCCTGATGAGCGTATAGATGCTGCTGTAGGCTGGTGTTTCTTGCTTTTAGACATTGTGGCATGTGGAACCTTCTGGTTGATGAACAATGACCTTCATCCTGCAACTTACTTTAGAGCACTCGCACCGAGGGGTGACTGTGTTGACAAGTTACATTTTCTAGTTTTATATAATATACAACAAAAAAGTTACAACAACAAATATATATATATATATATATATATGTATTTTATGCAGCAAACAGCACTGGCGACCTGTCCCAGTTGTACCCCGCCTCTTGCCCTTTGACAGCTGGGATAGGTTCCAGCACCCCCGTTTGGGAATAAGCGGTAGAAAATGGATGAATGAATGCAGCAAACAGCCTGCACAAAAGGAAAGATGTTGACTTGCTGGTATTTTTATTTAAGGGCCACTCTTCACAGAAATACCACCTCTGTGTCGTCCTGTTAAGAGTTGTGTAAAATGAACTTCAGCTATAAAAGTTTGTACTTGAAATGCTTTAATTTCCACGAGGATTAAATTATTCTTGAGCACAATAATATCCTCTCATCCTTTTTATAAACATGTTTGGACAGAGCGAGTACGATCAATGTAACAGATTTATTAATCACTAACTATACACAAAAGTCTAAATTAGGAGACATTTATTTTTGATTTATTGCTAATGTAGGCCTATATCATGTGTATAATTTGTTGATTATTGTCAAGATATATGTTTCCATTGCTCAAGTAACAATTCACTAAGGTATGTCAAAGATGTCCTTAGTTCTAATTTCCTGTTTTATTTTGTAGTTTTAGTGTTTTCTGTCTACTTTCTTAGTTCACCTGGTTTTGTTTAGTTCAGGAGAGTCCGGCTTCGGTCCTCGAGAGCCACAATCCTGCAGGCTTTCCATGTATTCCTGCCCCAACACAGCTGATTCAAGTTGATCAGTCAATATGCTTCGTTGACTTTTGTATTCATTTAATGGAAGCCAGATGTGTTGGAACAGGGAAACATAAAACAAGCAACAGGACCAACTTTGGACACCCCTGGTTTAGCTCATTCACGCCAACTGTATTTCAGTGTATGTGTGTGTGTGTGTGTGTGTGTGTGTGTACCGTTGGTTTTAGTTTTTCTTTGCCAGTTCATTCCTTTCTTCTTGTTATGTTTTTGTTCAGGCTTGAGTGTTCATGCTTTCACGAGACAAATTGTGTTAGGTTTTGTTTTGTCTGTTCTGCATCTGTCTGCATTTGGGTACTCCCATCCACACCCTGATTCACACTTCTAATGAGTAAAACATAGGAGTATGACCATTACAGCTGAAAAAAAATCTGTTTTTCTTGTCTGAATCAAAATTTAATTGAGTTTATTTCCTGCAAACGGTTAAATATATTAACGTTTTTTCAGACAAAATGTCCATTTAGACCTGAAATGAATTAATGAACTACAGCTTTAAAGATGTCTTTATAATTTGTTTCATAAAACTGCAGGAGAAAGAAGTTCTGTTGAATAAAAACAGCAAGACCAAAGACTCCTCATTTTAATGCACTGCTACCAAGATTTGTCTAAAAAAAACAACTAATAAATAACATGAGACAAGATCATAATGTCCACATTAAATAAACAGCTGCTAAATTTTCTCCGAGCTCTGCAGTTAGTCTTTGATTCTGGCTGTTAGAAAGAAACACAAACATAAGTTTTCCGGCATCCTTGACTTTCCTTTGCAGGGCTTTTGGGCTGCAGGTGCAATAGACAGGAAGGTCAGTGAACACAAGCTTTGTTAGTGGCTGGAATCTCAGAGTGAGCCCACAGGCACTGCAGTGTGTGGGTCGAAACCACCAACAGTTAGCCCGCCATCGCAGTGGGCCGCACATTACATTGTGTCTGTCCAGAGTTGACTTTGGAAGGGAAAGAAGTGATGGAGACAGTGTGCAGCTGTGTGTGTGTGTGTGTTCTTGTTTGGTTTAACAGAACTTCTTGTACCGACTCTCCTGTCAGCATCCAGGGTGTGGGTGCACAGGAATAAACAAAACAAAACAAAACACACACACAGCACTACAGAAACACACACATGAACACACAAGCTGACAAGTTGTGCTCCAGTCTAAAACCAGTCCAACGTGAACAGCAGAGGAAACACTGGGAATAGCAATGACCCTTGAATCTCTGGCGTCTTCTCTCCAAAGCAGAAGCTGATGTGTTCAAGGCAGGCACGTATGCATTGCTGTCAACACAATAACTGGAAATAACCAGTGCAGTGAATGCACCAACAGAAAAAACACTGCAGTATATAACAGGGTGTTCAATTTAGGTCCATCCTGTAAGCTATAGATGCAGTCCTGTCCAACACAGCCAACTCATATGATTGGCTGTTAGTGGAGCTGCTGACATGCAGATGAGGCAGTTAGGCGATTTTATTCAGGTGTGTTGGAAAGAAAGCATCTTAAAGTTGCAGGATGGTCCGGATTTGGGCACACCTGGTGTGTGTGTGTGTCTATCTATACATTCTCAGAATGAAAGCATAAATGCCTTTATCCATACATAAAATTGAAATAATAACCAATTATAATTTCCTTTTATTCACCTGTGCTGCTTCAACAGCTAACAAACTGAACCTCATTTCTTTAAATGGCATTCTTATATTCCTATTAATCCTATTGGAAATTAATAAACCATATTTTATCACTTGTACAAAATTAAATAACGTTAAGTGTTAAAAAGCAGAGGCATTTTATTTTTTAATGGATAATATCTCATTTTGAATTTAAGTCAGCAATACATCTAAAAGAAAGATGGAGCAGAGGCAGCAACAAGGTTGGAAAAGCAGTTGTCACAAATCAAACAAGTCGAGACGCATTTGGCAACTAATTAGATTAACAGTGCGTTGACATGCCCGCGTAAAAAAGGAGCTTTTCAAAGAGGCTAAGCATTTAAGATGAAAGGATGGGCAGATATTTACCAATCTGAGACAAACTGAAAGTAAAAGTAGTGAAACGACCGTAGAAAAATATTCTTTGGCATAAAATGGTAAAGACTTTGAAAGTCTGCAGTGTATTATATAACACAGACACAATTCTATTCTGGAAATCGCCATGAATTGCTTCAGAAATTGATGTGCACAAACACAGTTTAAGGGTGCAATTTATAAAAGCAGGTCAGAGCACCAGTTTTACAGGTAAGCTCATTTCTTCAAAAAAGAACTTCAAAACTCTTAACTAGACATGATTTTTATAGTAAATAACTATAAAAAACCAGCTTTGTTAATGGTCATAGTGTCAAATGTAGACTAGACCAAGCAGATAGAGGTGCTTTGCTTTTTTTTTTAAGTAATATTATACTAATAATAATAGGAAACTACAGTAAAAAAACAAAAACAGCCATATTTCTTACCTCTGCCAGGGCAGAGCTTGTGTTTTTGTTGGTGTTGGTTTGTCCTTGAGTCTGCTTCTCGAAAACAGAATAATAAACAAGCCATTATATTTAGAGGAGAGCTGTACCTCTCCCTGTATCCGTGAATATTTTTTAGAAGAAAACAAAAACACAAAACAAAAGGAAGACATATTCTAGTTCTGTATTCTCAGTACTTCTAGTTATTCATTAAATCCACAAATTAGCTTTGTTTAGGCAAGGCAGAGAAAAGCAAGAAGCAACCAATGGAAACTTGAGAACAACTGAATCCATGCATGCCAGAGATTTATTATAATTCTCTACAGGGGCAGAGTGGGACAACTTTTCAGCCCGGGAGTTTAATGGCTAAGACTGGCCCCCTTTTTTGCCACATGAAAAATTTGCCAAAAATGTAGCATATAATAGAAATGTTTTATCTTAATAATCCATCCATCTACTATCTAACGCTCTGTCCCTAACGGGGTCGCGGGGGGGCTGGAGCCTATCCCAGCAGCCAACAGGCGGGACGCCAGTCCATCACAGATCTTAATAATCAATAAATAAAAATAATTATAAATTTAAAAATTTGTGGTCATAGTCACTGGACATGAAAATGTCTTTTTCTGTTGACATGAACATTAATGCCTCCACGGTCCCCTGACTGAGCGCACTCAGTCAGGCCCTGGCCTGTTTTTAATGAACTTCTGAGTGGAGAAGTTTCTCTTGATGCAGCTTGGGACAATGAAAGGGTTCATAAAAACTTGTAAGCCAGCCTAATAT
>JBAMIG010000008.1:5689382-5711346 GCA_037177335.1 Kiunga ballochi
CTTCTAAAAGACAGGCCGATTTAGAGCAAACAGCGCTGCAAAGATTTATTTATATTGTGAGTATTTTTCCTTGACGAAGACCGACCGGCCCATGAAGGAAGCGGCCCACCGGGAATCCTCCCGACTTTCCCGATTACCCACTCCGCCATTGATTCTCTATAATTGTAGTTTAAATAAGTTTTATCACATTGGACATTAGAACAGAAAGGTAAACACAGGACAAGTGGGGAAGCAAGCTAAACATAGTGATGTAATGCCAGAGGTTTGGAAGAGTATACAAGTACTGATGTATCTTTTTTGCTACCAAAAAAATATAATGCAGCGTGGTGGAAACGGAGTAAAAATCCTGTTATAGACAGAAAAGCTTCTTCCAAAGAAAAGAAAACTCAGTGATATTTATCATTTATTGTTAATTATATACAAACAAACAGTTATGATTGTTATCATGGCATTATTTTTAGCTAATGTTACATTGTAAAATCCAGCTTCACAACATATTGACTGGAGAAAAAGAGACAGAATGCGGCATGTTGTGGTCATTATGGGATAAACTGTGTCAACATTCAGGAGTTTTTCTGAGGATTGCATTGAGCATTGTCTATCTAAAAAGTCCACAAAGATGGTTTTGACTGTTTGGTTAAACTTAACGTAACTGTTATTGACATGTGAAAGCCTCTAATTAGTATAAATATTGCATTGGTTTTACTACGTTTTTGCCCAAAGTAGTTGCTTGTTTGTTTGTTTTTTTCACTGTGATACGCTTTTCCGGATAACGTAGCAGGTGAGAGAGGAGACGAGGAAGAAGCATTAGGCCAGATTTTACCCTTTAAAATGATAAACATACCGGAGGAAAAAATGCCAAACACCGCACAGCTTTTGGCTGTTTTACACAAGTTTAAGGCAATTAAAAAAATGTTGTGGGTGAGTTTGGGTTTAAAGGGAAAAGACTGAATGGTAGACATTGAGCCACTAGATGTTTTATGTTAAAGTGTTATTAAGTCTAAAATCTACTGATAGTGGTGTTTTGAACTGTAAAACACAATGTCTAACAGTGGAAGTCATGGTCCACTGCTGTACAACATATACCCCTGCCTCTTTTGCAGGGTGACACCTAGCTTTTCTGCTGCCGTGCTGTAGCTCTTTTTTCATTTGTGTTTTATACAGAACAAAGATCCATCATCTGACAGGAACACGGTGAAACCTGCACAATGTACAAGAGGCTAATCAGGAAAACGTGACCACTGAGAAGGTCTTTATGAGTCATTTATTATCTTATTTTAAAGCTCAAGCTGATTGTGAAGTATTCATGATTGAATATGCTAAAAAAAAAACTGCAATTGTGTCTCAGGACTGATGACAAAAATGCATTTGTGTGTTTTTTTTTTCTAACTGCATATACCACCTAAAATAGGTTATGGATATAACCATCAGGTGGAAAAAAAAGGTAAAAATGGCTCCTAAATTGCTATTATATCATGCATGTAAGGCATTAAAGGGGAATCGTGATAGTCATTTTCACAGAAAACAACTTATAGAAACAAAATCTGAATGTTGGATACACCACAACATATAACTAGATATAACTAGCCATGCGTTTGGTGTGATTATGTCAAATGTGAACAGTGTGGTGTTTATTTTTTTTTTCCCATTTTTATTATAACACACTTTGAGTTGCATTTTAGGTATGATAAAGTGCTCTATAAGTACTGTTTGGTTTGATTTGATGAGAACTGTTAGTTACGTAGTATGAAAGCACTTATATGTACATGCGCATCGAGAAATGTTTAGGTCAAACTAAGTTTACCTGAGAAGTTAGAGTAGATTTTAGGACAAACCCTAAATGCTGCTAGCTTTTAGAGAGTAGTGTATAATAATTTACACTTATGAAATCATTTACTATAATTAGATACACCAACAGGAAGCAGTAAAACAAGCAGTAAAATATTTATGTGGTTCTTGCATTCATCCAGAAGATGGAGTTATTTTCCAGCTAGTTTATTTCATCACACATCATCAGACCCCGCCTACTATCTGACCCCGCCCAAATCTGGGTGCCACAGATGGGGTTATTAAAAAACTGGAGTCAGTTTTTTTTTGTTTTGTTTTTGTCATATCCTTAAATTCCCGACACATCTGTCTCTTTGGTCCGGTGTTTTAACCTGCTGTCCTGGCTACTAAAGCCCTCTTCATCCCTCGTCATCAGACAGCCCCCGCCCACACCCTCCCTCCTTTCTTTTCACTGACACATGACTCTCTGGGACCAGTTGGGTTTTACATAAGATCCATCATTATCACCCTATCATCCCTCAATTTCAGCTTTAAACTATCCAAGATATACATGTTATTGGAGTCGATGACAGACTAGCTGCCTACATGTTTTGAAAGAGTTACACTTGGTATTTCTGTTGTCTGTTTTCCCTCACAAGTACTGTCTTACACTACATAAACATGTCAAGAAAAGAGAGAGGACAATGTCTCATGTTATAATAATAACCAAAACATTTAAAATAAATAAATGCTAAAATGACAAAATAGTTACCTTTAAAAAATCATCAAGTATTATTAAATCTGGTTCCGAATTAAAGAACTAAAAACACAGAAGACAGTAGAAGAAGTAGTTAGTGTAGAGTTGGAGCTAGAATAATGGACCCATCATGCAGAACCCAACTAATAATACATCTCTATGTTTGCAGAGAAGAACGTGGTATTTAAAGTCCAAAAGACCAGCTTTTGTGAGTTAATTTTGACAACTTCAATCACTTCATATCGTACATGTACTGATAACAAAGCTTAAACACAGATAAAGTTATTCCAGTAAAATATTGAGGTCACTACAAAATACAATAAGTAATATCATTTAGCGCAGCCTACAGAGACTGAATGGTGCTCAAACTGGTGATTTCTGTCTGCATATGTTAATGGGGAGCATCTCTTCCCGTTTAGCTAAGCGATTACATTGAAACGTGACTGATCACATGATCAGCTGACTGCTCCACCGCTATGCTGCATAAAAACCAAAAGATGTCAACACAGGTACGGTTGTTTTGATAAGACATTTCCACACTCTAGTGAGCTCATGTTTCCTTCAGTTCAAAGCCTGCTGCTTTGTATGTTTAGCACAAACTGTACATCTCTGCCATCAGTCATATTAATGCACTTTTCTATAATATTCAAACAGGTTTTAGTCCAGCAGTCTGTCAGTGAATGACTGGAAATAATCACAAGCTCCTCACTCTGTTCTCCCCTAAGCAGATCTTAAAGAAATGCCAGCTCAGTATTGAAAATGTAAATGCCAGCAGAGCCACTCCTCTCTGCTGTGCAGGCTCAGACTGGAAGGGCTGGAAGTGACAGAAGGTGGGTTCATAGTGATTTACAGAGAAACATGTCTACAACAGTCTGCAGTAAAGTGAAGGAAATATGTGATTTCTTGTTTGTAAGAGAAAATGACCGGTGCAGAACCCCTCATAGAGTGCTGTTAGCCTGGCTTTTTGATACAAACTGCTGTGTCTGAGCTGCTTGCTGACATGTTAAACACAAAACAACAAACTGGGAAAAACCAAAAGCTCTGTGAGAGACTTTTGAAATCTATTTCAGCAAAGCATGGAGCTTTTTGAACTCCCGAATACACAAATCCACAACATTTCAGTGCAATGGCACCTAAAAGCTTTGAAAATATGTGTTTCTAACTCGTTTTATGGTACAGCTACATTTACTATGTACAATCATGGAGCCAGAGTTTCCCAAAAGAATATAGAGGCTGAAAAATCTCACTTTGCATCTTTATGCTTCAGCCTGGAGCACCACACAACAGATGAGCTTCGCTGCACACATCATGTAACAAAATAGCAAATTAATCACAATACACTTGTCATTTTATAATGAGCACTATAGCTGAGTCATTACCACCGTTGTTGGTATTCAGAAATTATACAGAAAGCTTTCAAAAGAAATTTCAAAAGAATTGAACAGAATATCTGAACTATGCTGGTGTGACTGTGTCCATAGATAAGCTTCTGTTTGCCAACACTCTTTAAATCAATAGAAGGAAGGTCTGTGCTGACCACCTCTAACAATCTAGAAATCTATTAAATATCATGGAAATAGTTGAGCATCTGAGAAATTAATAATGTTCTTTACTTTCAGAAAGAAGTTTTGATTGAGATTGCAGGTTTCTTTTTAGGATTTTTTGAAGTTTTTGGAAAGTTTAATAGGTGCTCTGCAGACAACATCATGGATTACTTGGAACTTAGGTTTTTTTGTTTCTACTGAAACTTTTTTTATGAAAAAAGAAAAAAATATATCATCGCAACTAAGAAATTAGCAAAAGAAATGGAAGAAGTTAAAAAGTCTCTTGACTTCATGGCAGAGGAGTTAAGCCAGGTGGTAAAGCAACAGGTGAGCCAACTGGATTTAATTGAGGTCAGACAAATGAAGAATGTGATTAAAGAAAAAGATAAGAAGATTGATGAACTGGAGAGAAGAGATGAGGACTTTGAGCAACATACAAGAATGGAAGACCTGGTGATATCTGGATTAGAGACAAAACACTACCCTTATACACGGATCACAACTGGTGACAAAGATGCACTAAGAAGTGAAAAACTTTTACATGTTTACATTTTTCAATGATAAAGACATCCCCTTAGATAGTACGGACATAGCTGCCTGTCATACTATCCCTCAAAAACAAAATCGGAAACCAACAATTGTTATTAGATTTGTGAGCAGAAAACATAACATTGAGGTGCTAAAGCATGCAAAGAATCTGACGGGAACAGGAGGATATGTTAATGAGCATCTCACAAAGAAAAATGCTGAAATTACACAGCAAGCAGAGTTTTTAGAAAGAAAAAGCCATTCAACATACATGGACATGGAAGTGTAAGGTATTTATAAGACTTAATGGCACACCAGGACAGGCAAAAGTCATGGAAAGCAAGGAGCTGGAGAATTAAAAATGAAAAATGAATAACGTATGAAAAAACAAAATATTTATTTGTTTGTATGATGTGACGAGATATATGTAGGAAGTCAAACATGAAACGTATGACCATATCAATTTAAAATCTTTTGATTTTCAAGATCACAGGTTTTATGAGTAAGAAAATGGTATTGATCCTGATATTTACTTTTATCAGAATGTCAACATAACCCGTGAATATTATTCTGAAGAAGAATTAAATACTAAAATAGAAGATTGATCCACTTTAAAAGTAGAAGTCCTCATAGTAATTTAGTTCAAATTAAAGATTATCAGTTTGCTGTTGTAGCAACTTCAGAAACATGGCTGAGTAATAATATGGAGCTGGAGGTTGGATTAGAAGGATATGAGATGTTTTATCAAAATGGAGTAAATAGAAGGGATGGGGATGCTGCCATATTTGTAGCTTTGGGTTTTAAATGTAAAGTAATTAGCAACATGACAGATGCAATTGACAAGTTGATGGAATGCTTGACTATTGAAATCCAAGTGGAAAAAGCTAAAAAATATAATATTTTGCTGCATTTATCGCACACCGGGATCTTGTATTGATTACTTTATATGTATGCAATATATATATGTGTGATTATCTATAGGTGCATGTATGTGAAAATGTAAATAAATACTAGAAAAAACATAAAGATAAGGTCTTTTGTTTGTGGTGACTCTGATATTGATTTACTTAAGTCAAATGATCACAAAAAACAACGGAATTCATTGATACTATGTTTAGTTTTGCTTTTTATCCTTTGATATTAAAACCCAGCGGGATAACTAAGGACACTGCTACCGTGATTAATAATATTTTTGTGAATATTAATGGGAAGATTATAAGTGCACTGTTGGTGACAGATATAAGTGATAATTTGCATGTTTGGCAGTTTTTGAAAAGAATGAGTTTAGTTTTGATGAAAAGGTTCAGACACATTATTTAGGTAGATTGAAGACACCAGCAGCAATTGCAGCTTTTAAAACTGGATTGGCAAATTATGATTGGCAGGGAGTCTACGTAGGGGATGCAAATGAGGCCTATAAATTCATTTTTGGACACATTTTTGAAACTTTATGACAAATATTGTCCAGTAAAACAGTTAAAATATAATTTTAAGATGAGAAAAAAAACATGGGTAACAAAGGGCTTGGAGAAGGCTTGTAAGAAAAAAAACGTTACATATGTAATTTTTATAAAAATCGAACAAAGGAAACGGAGGATAATTATAAAAGATTGAAATTAAAATAGATTGACGTCTATTATGATAAGTCAAAAGAAGATGTATCATGAAAAACTGCTTCAAATAATAAAAAAAATATTAAAGCTACAGGGTGGAACTGGTTAGCACAGTGGCCTCACAGCAAGAAAGTTGCCAGTTTGATTTGTCTCTGCGTTTGCCCTGTGATGGACTGGCAACCTGTCCAGGGTGTACCCCGCCTCTCGCCCGTTGACAGCTGGGATTGTTTCCAGCACCCCCACAACACCGTTTGGGAATAAGCGGTAGAAAATGAATGGTTGGATATTAAAGCTATGTGGAGTGTATTAAATATGATGATTAAAAATAGTAGGGATAGGTGTTTTATAACAAGCATAGTAGAAGGTGATAATTCAGTGTTTGAGGATATTGAAAGTATGGTTAATGACTTCAATAATTACTTTGTTAATGTAGGTCCTACTTTTGCAAAAGATTCCTCCCATCGTTGAAAAATATTAAACACCTTGTTTAACTTTGAATAATTCTAACACAGTGTTTCTTGGGAGAGTCTGTGAAAGCAACATTTTAGAAGAAGTGAATAAATTTAAGGATATAAACATCAACTGATTGTGATGATCTAAATATGTCACTTTTAAAATAGGTTATTTTTTTTGTCCTGGAGCCATTTACATATATTTGTAATTTGTAAAAATTGTAATAGCCAAAGTAATGCCCGTAAATCCTGGTATAGTTTCCTTATTGCCCGAGTTTTCTAAAATTCTTGAAAAATTATTTGTAAAGACATTAAATTCCTTTATGGAGAAATTTGATTTATTGAATGTCCATCAGTTTGGGTTTAGGAGAAATCGTTCTACAGTGATGGAATTTGTATAAAACATTGCAACAGTTCTGGATAATAAGCAGTTCGGAGTAGGTGTCTTCATTGATTTACGCGAAGCATTTGATACTATTGATCATTCTTTACTTTTATATAAATGTGAACGGTATGGCATTAGAGGTATAGCACTACATTGGTTAAGAAGTTATTTAAAAAACAGGCATCAATATGTGAGCATTGATGATATTAAATACAACCTTCAAAATGTAATCTGTGGAGTTCCTCAAGGCTCAGTGTTGGGGCCAATGTTATTTATACTTTATATAATTGTTATTTGTACTTTAGGTGGTGTATTCAAATATGTTATGTCAGCAGATTATATAAATGTATTTTTTTCTGGTAAGAACATTAAAGAGTTGCCAACAATTGTAGAAATAGAATTGATTAAGTCAAACAATCTATTTGCTTTAAATACGTTATCGTTAAATGTAAGTAAAACCAAATTTATATTGTTTGGTAGTAAAAGAACAAACATTGAGGGAAAATGACATTTAAATAATGCCATAATTGAAAGAGTTAATGAAACTAAGTTTCTGGGAGTAATAATAGATAACAGTCGATTAAGTCTCACATAAACAGAGGCTCTTTATAAGTTTTTTTTCTGTTCTTTACAAAGTCAGAGATTTATTGAATAGGAATTGTCTTCATATGATGTAATTTTCAATTGTAATGCCTTATATGACATTATGTTCTGAAATCTGGGGAAATGTTTATAAAACAAATTTAGATCAAATAAATAAAATGCAGAAAATGTTTGAAGGATAATTAATAAAGTTGAATACAGAGATTCTATCAACTTTTTATGGGATCAAGTAAAATAAAATTTCAGGATATTGTATATTAAAAAAACATTAGAAATTGTGTTTTGAGTGGTAAATAACAAGTCTACTGCATGTATTAAAAAGAGGTTTAGGTTAAGGCAGGAGATGATTAACTTAAGGTGTCCTGGATGGAAGAATGTTGCACTAAGTCTTTTACTAACATCTTTTTACAAGCATTTATCTTGCTACCAAGCTGCCTCATGGATCCACAACGTAAAAAATAGGCAATGTCTTGAACTGCTCCTAACTATATTACATGTTACCTGTAAAACTGGAAATGGGTGCAGGTATTTATTCAAATATTACAAAAAAACTGCTACATTCATTTAGTTATATTTTTTTCCTGCTCAAATGACTCATACATGCATGCAAGTCAGTTACAAAGACTAAATAATTATATTATGATAAATTAGGGGTATTTAAAGCTGCTCAATCTGGACTCTTTTTTTTTTTTAAACTACATGATCGCCTTCTTGAGTATGTGCAATGAATTTCTTTAAGCACAGGTAGATTGTACTGATAGAACTGTGGTGCATCAGCAGTTCTAAATTGTTATTTTTTCATTGTATGCAATTAAATATAGAGTGATGAAGACAAAAAGTGTAAATTCTTCTTACAGGCTCAAACGAACAGCAGCATAGGCTTCTCAAAAAACCTCCTGACTGCATAAAGGGGTGCCAGCCCTCCCAATGTAACAGCAAATATAAAAATTCCTTGCAGGCTGTAAAACCACAAACATTAGCACACTTATATGAGATTACTTTACCGTTTCCTGAAACTGAAAAAGTGGGTTTTGACTCATTTTAAACCAGCAGCGTGCACATTTGCACTTCTGTTGCTTTACAATACCTTGCATTATTTCCATCTGTGCCATGCTTCCCCAGCCATAACTTCCCCATACAATTGCAATAAGAAAGCAGTTGAGTGCAGAGCTCTGCAAAAGCCTGATAATCTCTCCAACAGAAAGTGATTTGTTAATATCATGCAACTGCTTACTGTGCATCTCATTTCCTGTCTGAAAGAATTTTATTTTGTGGCACCTCCAGTAGAGCAATGGCATTTTACTGACAACTCATAGCCCTTCGCTCATAGGAAGCCATCCTTCTGTGATGCAATGAAAGCTCAAACTCTGAGCATATAGCTGTGTTGTAATGCTGATAAATCTATATGTGATCACATGAACCAATGCTACAAGAGTAGTAATTCCTATTAGGGGTATTACAAGGAAGGGATAAGCATATATATATATATATATATATATAGTATAAAGTAATTGTCAACCTAAAATCACATGTACCAAGCAGAATTGCATCAGCATTTGCAGCCAGTGTACTGCCATGTATGCAGGGGGCAGCTGGCAATAGATGAACAGCATGGAAACAACTCAAAATTAGCCTTTAACTAATCCTTTTGCATACAAAGGCTTGTTGTTTTTATTGCTCACTGCAGATGTGGATGTTCTGGTCACTGTCCCTGGCTGTGCAGCTGTGCCCTTCAGATCCTTGTATCTGAACTTGGGACATTCACTCAGCACTACTCCACAACAAACACTCTGTTGTCCACCCTCAAGCTCCTCTCACTGTTCTTGGGAAAGTTAAACAGAGACTAATTTCACGCTGTACTGGTTTATACTGGCAGGAAACTCTCATAATTACATATTAGAGTCCAAACAGCCTTATTAGACTGTTATTGAAAACAAACATCCATAGGACTGTTCTGACCAGTTCAGTGAAAACAAACAAGCAATAATGCAGCATAGCTGTGGCAGAGCAATGTGACATGCTATTAAGCCCAATATAAGTAGATATATGCCTCTTATCTTTTGTGTACTTTGTTAATAGTGGCAGAAGTTTAGACAAACTGGTATGCACCCTGTGCTGACACATAATCATGCTTATAACATGTTGCAGTGCATATTTATCAGATAGATAAAAATAAAGATAGAAAACTTTATTTAGCATCACACCTTTTTTTCTTTTCGTTTCCTTTAAAAACCCACTATTTAACTATCCAATCTGAATACTTTCACTGTTCTTTAGATGGCATAGTGATGTCTATTAACACATTTCTGGACCTGTCAGCATGCTGACACTCAGAAATACCACTTCACAACTTTTGCCTTTGGGGATCTGCCTCAAACTAAACTAAATTTTGCTTAACACAAACATTAGCAAGTAGATTATCAATATGGTGGTCATTGTGAATGGACACATCATTAAGATAGCTAGATTTCCTCAGGAAACATAATTTACAGAGTTTTGAAGTTGAGTTAATTTCTCATTAGTAACTAACATTCATGCATCTCTGAGTTAACAAGCTTGCAGCAGAAGACATATTTGAAATCAAGGAGTTAATACTAGAGGTCTTGTACGTAAAAACTGTCCTAAAGCAAGATATCGAACAAAATATGAGTCACTTGTACTGATTGGTGAGAGCTTACAGTAAAAGCATAGATGCCAAATTGGCCGTTGTTAAGGGCCTTGGACTGCCAGTTCAAAGCAGGCGACCGCTAAACCAACTGTGATTCCATGACTCCTTGACATATCTTCATGGTGAAGTTATTTTGAATCCTGGATCATTTAAGTTGTGTTGTTAAATAGGATGGAGCTTCATAGTGTGGGAAGGAAGAGGTGATGCAGGAAATGCCCTGTCGGAACAGACATCTGTCCAAACATACGCAATGCAAGGGGTCAAACCAGTGTGCACGTCTTGTGTTTTTAAAAAAACAAAACAAAACTAAACAATTTACAAAGGTTCTGTCCGAATTGCATTTAAAAGATTGAAACTTTTGCTTAAAGCAGAAGTTACACAGCCATGTGACAGTGTTTAGTAGCTCATTCGGTGCAGAAGAGCTGTCTAATATTAATTGTGTAACACTTCATAACCCAACAAATTCTGATGTTCCACAATATTAGTTCAGCCATAACTCCAGTAAACCTAATTTGCTTTGGAGAAAAGAGGCTCACATAAGCTAAAGTCTGGAGTTTACCCAGACAACGTAGCAGAGGAATTACAATGTCTCCTATGATTGTGGACCTTGCTGTTGCATTGCAGTGTATTAGACAAGTTGGGCCAAGTTACTTGCAATGGAAGCTATTAGCTGGACGTGGCTATAGTGCTATCAAAGAATTTGTCGCTAAAGTAGCGAGTCAACTGGTGTGTGGTAGTCTGAGCTTGGCTTGCAGTGGTGGAGGGGGGTGGGGGGTGGGATGGGTAAGCATATTTGATACTTGCATATCAAATATGGTCCGAGCAGAACTGATAGGGTTTGACACAGCTCAGCGCTTTGCTGAGCAATGAATATGCAAGTATCTTGTTGTTTCCTCGTGTAATTCTTGATGCAGTGCCACCACAGGCGAAGATGGGAGCCCAAATATTCTAAAGGTTTAGTAGTTTGCTCTCTCATACAATAATAGTAATCTTTAAGAGTTACTGAGGAGCATTGCGACAGACGCAGATCCCATGACAGAGCGAGGGAGGCCAGCGTTCAGTGGATCAGTCCACTCTATAAAACTAATCCGAGTGGATGAAATCATAGTGACAATAGATTTTGCAATCCTTCTGCAATATTTTGACCAACATTTTAACAAATATTTTTATAAATACCATGCAGTTCAGATAAAGGCAAACTATCTTGAACTCTTTTGCACGAAAAAAACCCAAAAAAACAACCGTAAACAACTGAGCTGATATGTAAACAGCAATAAGGACAAGTAAAAGCTGTTTTTCAGGGTACTGTTATCTTTTTCCTAAATAACTGTTCTCTTTTTTATGCATTTAAAAGACCAGTAATGCATGTTTTTACAATTTCTTGCTTTTAAAAGTCTAAGGTGGTCCTTTTCCAAAAAACAGGCGGAACAACATGCTAGTAGAGGTTTCCCAGCCAATAATCAGATTCCTCGTCATTCAAGTGGCACACGTAATCTCCTCTGCAGCACCTACACAGAGTTTAGTAAACACGTCTGTCTGCAATGACTGAATCAACTCAGCTATTATGGAACAAAAAGCCCACCGGATCCCCCCAAAACCAGGCAGCTCAAAGCGTCTTTTATGAATGAGCTGTGAGGTGAGAGTAATAGGCCTAAAAGCAGTGTAGACCGTGGCTTCTCAACCTGCTACCATTGGGGCCACATACCAAAGAATCTCATTGGGCAGGGGCTGAATAACTCTCTCTCCATGGCTGATTAATTGAATCCAATGGCTGGGGTGTCATGAGGAGGAGAGGCGAGGATGAGAGAAAGTCGGGTGCTGTCAGAGAAAGGGTGGGATCGGAACAAGGGGTCACTTACAGGATACATCACTCAAAACAGTTGTAAAAAAAGGAAAGTTGTCCCTTTTTCTTTGCTCAGATCTTCATGTCACGAAACAATAGGGGAGATGCATCATCTGGTCCCTACCAGAAATAAAAATGAGAAAACACAACATGCACATCCTTATACAGTTATTTTATTTAAAAAATGCTGAAATGCAGAAACAGTTTGGTGAAACTAATCACGCCTCAGTAAAGCAATAGCTTTTGAAATCCCCTTCACACAAATCAAGTGTGGTAGAATAACTTTGGTCCACTCTTCTTAAGCATGTTCCTTAATTCCACTGAGCTTTTCACCTTTCTTGGAGCATTTCACTGCTGTTCTGTGTCTCCAGGCCATTCTTCTGTAAGCTTGCAGCAGCGGTTTGAATGATATTTAGATCTGAATAACCTCATTTTGATTAAATGACTGGGAGGAATTCAATGCATCCAGACTCTTTGGCTGCAAAACAAGCCCAAATCATTACCCCTGCACTGCCGTGCTTAACAACTTACACCTATATACAAACATCACAATTTGTCTTGTGAGTTTTAAAGGTTGTTTCAGAAATCCTGCTGTTTGTTCCAATGATGTATGGAAACCTTACCTGCCTGCTCTATAACTGAGACATTTTCTGGTAATTCTACCAAACAAATCCTACGAGTTCAGTCTTCAGATTAATACAAATCTTTGAACTGAAAGAAGGTTGACTTTTTCTTACAACTCTATATTAGGGAGACTGGAGTGCTGTCACTCATTCTGCAGGTGCTGTTTGTAGCCATGCTTAGAAATAACACATCCACAACTTGAAATGAAACAGCGTTATAGCGAGCGGCAGGATATCAAGTGAGATCAGCAAGAGTCTGAAAACAGTGGCAACATAACAAACCCTCAAAGAGCGTCTTGCCAAATATTTGTATGATCTGATCCTTTGACTAGCACTGATTTAGCTTTTAAAAGGTAAAAAATGTAGGATTGTGAATAATAGCGCCTGAGCTGCTGCTATGTGTGAAAAATCACACCGCTATAGGTGTTAGATGATTGGATCATCCCCAGAAATGTCTTAATCCATGTAATAAGATAGAATTACTTTCTCGTGTACACCTGAACACAGTCAAACTAACATTTCCTCAATTTTATGTGATTATTAGGTGAGGGCAGACAAAAACAGATGTGGCATCTTTAACCTGTCAAACATTTTGGTTTTACTGCAAATAAAACCAGGAGCAACTGCTAAATGTAAGGTGCCCCATCGTCTCCCTTCTCATACCTATAATCACAGCTTCTCTTAAACGTGATTTAACACAAACCTAGTTCTTAAAAAAAAACATAATCTAGTCCATTTCCTTTCATTGAAACTGATAATGCTTTATATTTAGAACCCATGGTGTGGAGATCTCAGATCTTTACTCAAGTTTAAAGTTGGGATCAAACACCAAACACAAACTTGAGTTTCAATCATATCTGTTCCTGATCCATTGTTATACATACAGACCTGTAACGACTCTTGGAGGCAATCAGCAAATCCAAGCAAATCACATGTTTGAGAAATATATTTTAAAACAAAGACAGTACAAAAATGATCCTTAGACTATTTACCTTGACACAAAGTCACAACATGTTAACCCTAAACGCTACTGTTGCTTTATTTATAATCCCATCCAGTTCCCTGCCTTCAGAAGTCTTCATGTTAAAGAAGTTGATGCAAAATCCTTTAAAATAGTCCAAAAGAGCCCAACGACCAATCAGCTCGTCCCGATCTCCTTCACACTTATTGCATCAAACCAGTCTGATAGACATTGCAGCATAAAAAAACGGTGGGAGTGAGGAGAGGTGGGCTTAAGATAACGGTCAAATAGTTCACATTCAATATCAGAACTCAACTTTTCATGTTAAGAAGAAAACATTGATTTTTATTCCAGAGATAACCTGAGATAATCCTGTGATTGTAAAATCTCTGAACATACCAGGTTATTTTTGGTAGGAATCTCTGTAGCGTGCAGAGGGGGGATCTGGTTTTGACAGTCTCCTCTGCTGTTCATTTTCTGCAAGTGTTGGATGACAGCCCCCTGTCAGAGCACAGTAAAGATAATCTCCCAATCCAAGTCAGAAATAGGCTGCTCTCTAATTAAACAATGGTATTACGTGAGCTCAAGTGAGCGAGCGAGAAGGGAAGAGGCACAATGAAACAGACGGACAGGGGGACAGAAAAGAGAGGGGCAGCCATGGCCGATGTGCGTCGACAGGCAGGCGGGTCTGATAAGAACTGCTGTAGTCATGTGCACCCACCCAACCCCTGCCCCCAACCCGACTGCTTGCTCACTCATTTGCTTAACAAGTTCATTTGTGCGTAGTCCCTCATCAGGGTATGGCAGTCAAGTGATGCGCGAGACTGGCCCGCGGAGCTGTTGGCCCTCGCAAGCTGTTCACCTGTATCCGACTCACCCATACACACACACACACACACACAAACACACACATACAACAATCCTGCTCAAGAGCATAGACGTGGCATCCAACAATGCCAGCAGCGAGATCAAATGGTGTGTGAGTCCAGGGTTAAAGCTGCAGAATCCACACAACACAAGCTGCGCAGCTAAGATTCAAGGCATTACTTTTACTTGTTGTGTCTTTTGTACATTTTAAGCATCGATTTAAAAACAGAGTTATCGCACAGTTTGTGCTTTGATAATCAGATATTTTATAGCTTTTTTTTCTAACTGCTATGCATAAAAAACTTTGGCTGATGTGTTGGTAAACACAGAATACAAGATGTTTTGGTCTTTTAGAGGGAAGCAGCCTTTTGCCATGTTGGATTCAGTCAACTGGAAGTTAGAAGATGATGTTGAAGTGTTTATGAACCCTGAGGTGGTGAAATTATGAAATGCATGACATCTGCAGCACCATCAGTCATCTTTTCACTGTAATTCCCTTTTCCTCCAGATTACATTGGGGTGACCCCAAAGTCATATAAAACTGAGCAACTTTGGAGTGTAATTATTAAATTATATATAAAACAAGTAATATTTAGAGATAAAGCTCCCTGCAGTAAATCATTTTCTACTATTATTCACAAACAAATGTTTATAAAGGTAAATATGCACAAAGGAAAAGACATTTAAACATTTATCACCTGAAAGTTTCATATAAATTCCCATCTTTTCCTAAAACTATGGGCCAAATTTCTTATGTTTTAACAATTACTTAACATTTTTATTAATTATTTTTAAAATATATTCTTGATGTTAGCTATAAGAATAAAAAAAAGCAATTTCTGCATTTCCTCTGATCCTGTACCAGTTAATAGAACGTGATGGCATAAGAAGATCTTCCAGTTTACACTCCTTTCAATATCTGAACACTTATTAAGTGACTTTAATCACTGGGGATAAATTTGATTCAGAAAAGGCTGCAGTAACTTTGAGTTTCCTTGTTCTCCAGTTTTTGAAAACACTAAAAACATGTAGCAGGAAACTAAATCCCATATTCTTTGTTCCTCCTGCTCATGTTTCACCCCTCTCCAACAGAGAGTTAAGGAACATCATCTCCACAGAGTCGCCCTCATCCTCGTGCGGCACAGCTTGCAGCCTCAATAGGCACCATCAGCCTTAAACCCCCCTCATGTTTTCTTGCTTACACGATGAGCTGCTGCCTCAACAAGCCTCATCATCAGCTCTTTTCTCTTCTGGTCTTTGCTTCCTACAAATCCATGACAAAGCTCATAAAAAAGCCCCATCAGCCTTTTCTCCTCGCCCAATTTACCAGTTTTGCTTAAACTTTTCCTTCTTTCTGTAACTTGCAGCTAAATAAAATGTTAATGCAGAGCATGCAGGTTTGAGGAGTTTATCACCTAAAACTGCTGAAGAATGTGGGTTGCTACAGCATCATTTCATTGGATTTATGTTTTGTTCTTTATATCACACATAATCCATTTAAATGTTGTTTACCTAATAATGCACTGTATTCCATGTGTACAGTGTTAGTGTACTCTGAGCTATTTATGACCTTATCTATGGAATGCTGAACTGTAAGTATTTGCTATGAATGTTCATCATTATTATCACACTACTGACTTTCTGAAATGTTTCTTGATGATTAAACTGATATTGAGTTAAGAAACGCAGTAGCATGAGCATGTTCTTACACCAGATGATAGCTAGAGAGCGGGGTACACAGTTAGGCCAAATCCCATTTCTCATTCTTACCCCTTACCCTTCAAATGGAGCTACAAGGGGTAGGGTTGAAAAGTCAGCCCTACGAATTGGGACACCCCTTCAACGATCGCATACATCATCAGTAGTCGCCGCTGGTTTTTACGTAAGTAGAAGTGACAAGTTGTAGTCCCACATCTGGAGAAAACATGCCGTCTGCAACAGTGATAATCTCTCTAGTATGGGCTATTGGCATCTTTTTAAGATGCTTGAACACAATAAAAGTTTGTTCACAAATTTGTTTACAACTTTAATTAATGCATCAACCAATGAGTCAAGTCACAAACACATTTCTTCATTACAGTTACAGAGTAACGTTAGCATTACATCTATTTTGTGAATTACATTTACGTGAGTGTTGTGTTCCATTACGCTACAATCTAGAAGGCCAGCGGCGACCTTCCTCTAATGCTAGCTCATGCTAATGCTAGCACTATAAATGAATAATTGGCATCAGTCATCACAGACTTAAAACATTTAGGTTAATCTGTGTTTGTGCTGCTCTTTCTGCATAAAACTTAAACATCGCTTTCATTTGTTGATGATTTCAAAAAGTTAAATATAAAGCAACAACTCATCAAACACAAGACAAACATGGTGGCGGTAACTCAATATGACTGAATGCAGTTTTATCGTTTTATCTTGATAATCAATATCACTGTTGTTTTTCTTTACTGTGTAGAGCCTGATTTATGCTTTATGTGGATGCATAGCCAGATGTATCAAACAGAACATTTCCACCATAACCACGGGGTAGTGTTGTACACAATGCACATCGACTGAAAGTAGCAAAGGTTACGAAAGGTGTGGTGGCTTAAATACCAGACCGCTACAGATCATATGCTGCACTGCTTTATTTATGGGTCTTTCTGAGAAAGCACATTGTCCTGCACCATGCTGTTGTCTGAAATGGATGTTGCTAAACTCTGCGCTGCCCTTGTGGGTGCATTGACTAACAAATATGTTAAAGTAAAGAATGCAAGGGGTTACATGGCTTGTCAATGTCTGACACATGTCTAATATTTACTCATTTAAAAGAAGCTTAAATTAAGCCTAAGGTTGACTCCCAGTACTAGTAATAGTTTTCCTCATTGTTCTCATTTCTTTTCTTAAAGCAACAATTATTGAACATTCCAAAAAATACCTTCTGCTTCCTTTTTTTCTTCTGTTTGTTAGTTTAAACCATTAATATTGTACGAGGACAGATGCTACACACACAGGCTGCATTAATGCAAAATGTCTTGGTGTGTATTGCTGATAATTCTGAATTGGAACCATATCCCAGTGTGGGTTAAGGAGACAAACACCCTCTCTACCTTTAAGATCAAGCAAAAGATAAGCTTTTTGATAAATCTCATATATTCCATGATGCACCAAGCTCTTCCTTATTCATTCTTATCTTCCATGGATAAACACATGACAGTATTGGCACCATTAGGGTATTGCTCCTTTTCTGCAGGTTTTATTGGATAAAATTTGCATGTTGAAGTATCGATCCTGTTCTCTCCACTCCAACAGATCAATTCCCATCGGTTGTCCTCCTTGAGCTGGGTTCTGTTTAAGCTTTTTCCTTCTTGTTAAAAGGGAGTTTTCCTCTCCACTGTCAGCATGTGCATGCTAAACATGGGGAGTTCTATTCTATTCTATTCTATTCTATTCTATTCTATTCTATTCTATTCTTGTCATTTGGCACACACCTTTCAAAGCAAAAATATACAACTATAGCTCTTAACCTAACATGCATATTTTATGTTGGATACAAATAAGCTGAAATAAATTTAACTGAATTTATTCTTGAACATCCTGTATAGGTATCATTTTTACCATTTCAACTTAAATAATGCAAGATTTACAACAAAAGGGGGGTTAATTGTGCACCAAGTTAGCAAGTGAGTGAGTAAAGTCTAATTAATTCCCAAATAAACTGAATTATCTATCTATATAAAGCTCAAATTTAAACCAATAAAGTTGATATAACCACCCTCCGGTAATTGGGTAATTGGCAGATATAATTACCCTCAGACTGGTTTCCCAGTGTCAGGCTTGGAGTGTTACACCTGAATGCAAAGTGCCTTACTGCCATTACACAGAGACGATAGACTGGTTTATAAGGAAGAGTCCAGGAGCCATAAATAATGATTAGACTCAGTACAATGAAAACTCAAAGGCTCCTAAAGGCAACTTAGCACAAAGTATATCTTGATGTAGATGATTTGAAATCTAGAAACTGATATATCTTAAATATCTGGACTTACAAATATTTTTACCTTTATGTGTTCGTTTTTCTTTTTTATTTCTTAAAAATGAACACATTTATATCATCATATAGACTTGTTTACATTTATAATAAGTTACATTGAACTATATCCACCAGAAACAACATCCCACACACACTCAAGAAGAGAAAATTCTGCCCGTTGCTACTGTGGGCTTTGGGCTGTTCACCCTTGCCGTGACCCCAGCATGCTTTAATTGTGTTTTTGCCTGAGGGGGGAAATTCAAGCAGGGTGACTGACCACAGCATGACCTTAACAGTCATGTCTTTTACTCACAGACCTCAAAATACTGAGGTTAATGCCACAAAGCTCCTGAACCATATACTTAACTGTTAGTAAAGAAAGTGATATTAAAATATCTGTGGAGCTTGTTCATAAATCACCTTTAAGTTCAGCTGATGCATGGTTTACCTGAAATTTTGTTGTGCTTCAAGATAAGTGCGAAAATCTCGACACCCCCCAGCCCAAGTCAAAGTGTGTTTGTTTTTTCTGTCGCTGTAGCGAGCATCTCTGATGTAAGATACACATTCTGTAATTGACTTATTCAGTTTTTATTTTGGCTGCCTTGTGCGATTCATCCATATATAACCTCTATATCAGTTTGTCCTATTCAAAGTTGTGGTTTGTTGCAGTCTTTGTCAGCTGTTACATGGCAAGAGGCAGGCAGCATTTCTCAGTCCTGACCCTCTGGACTGAACGCTCTGCATGTATTAGATGTTTTCCTACAACTCATTCAGATTCAGATTAGTGGACGGCCTCATTAAGGTCTTTGCAAGTCTGTTTGCAAGCCATTAATATTTTTCTTAAATTAAATGGCAAAATCAAAAACTTGTGTGCATAAAAACTAAAGAAAACACGAGTTAGATACATTATATGTTATATTGCTTTGTTCCTGAACATTAACATTGGCTAACATTTATGTTTCTCATAAAATGTAAATGATACAACAGACAGAGTATCTTTCAAGGACGGCTTATCTTTGCAATAGTATTTAGGATGGTTTAATTGTTGTCTAATTTTCCTTTATTTCTCTGGCATATCTCAGTATAATTTGTGTTTATGACCACTAACAACAGTTACAACACCATAAGCAGCATGAAGGAACAGATATGCATAACAATGAGCTGCACAATTACAGCTTACAGCCTCTAGTTATTTATTTTGACTAATGCTGTTAATTCTGTTTGCTATTGATAAACAGTTACAGAGAGGACTAATTTTCAATTGTTTCATTTTTAACTTTCCCTTAACACAGCAGACTGTGTTAAGGGAAAGCTGAACATATTCAGCTCTTTATATGTTTTCTTATTTGATTATTTAGGCACAAAGTAAGTAAACAGAAATCCAACTATTCTGTTGTAAAAGGTTCTGTTAACTTTCCCTAACCAAAGATGGGTCTGAATTAAAGATATTACAGCCTTTTCAAGGCAGTAGGGATGTATTATCAACATACTTTGATATATCAATTAAATTTCATTGATTAAATTACATAATAAAAATGTATTATATATTTTAAACCAAAACCTTTAAAATTTTGACCAAAGAAATATAATTATTCAAAAATGTTTCTTCTTCTTACACATTTCTTTCTTTTAATAATAAGTAATAAATATAAATGATTTTTATTGATCAGTTGATTGATCAGTTAATATTACAGTGAAAAATGAAAAACTTTAAACCAGATACAAACACTTTACTTTTGGTATTAAATACCCAAACTGAGGGGTGGACTACTTTGTGCAGATTAATTACATGTAATACATTTTAATAAGATTAATTATAACCACATAAAATGCTGATCTAACAGAGCAGAGTGAGCTTTGGAAAGGTAGAAATAGAAAATGGTATAACTCAAGCATGTGGGCTTTCACTGGCTAGTTAGCATTACCATACATTAATTTCACTCACATATCATATCATATTCTGTTGACAATATGATTAGTATTTTAAAGTAAAAATCTGTTCTTCATATCAAGTATTATTAATAAGTGAGGTTTTTATTATTTTTAATAATAACAAATGTTTAGCTAGCTGTCTGTTTGCTATGCTAAGCTAACTTCTTGGTAAACATAGCTTGATAATAATTATCAATAATTAACTTCTCAAAAGAAAGCAAGAAAATACAAAGATATTTAAATGGCTATATAATTTATTTGTTTTTTCTGTAGGAAAAATTCTATGTCATGCATTCAGTTTGGTGAGTCAGAAAGGATGTTTTTTTCTTTGGACTTTAACTTTCATATTTACTAAAGAGCGGTATGTTTCAGATTTCTAAGCCACATTACTTTCATGTAAGATTTTTAAATTAAATGTGGACATTGTTGTATCATGAATGTTCTGCATTACACAAAATGCAAAGACAGAAAAAAAACTGGTAACGCTAACATGGTGTAAATTTCTGTTTCATCTTTGGCTTGATTACTGGCTAGAAATAATTTATTTTCCTTAAAACAGAGAAAATGTTGACTGTGGTCAACTGCAAGTAAGTAAGGACCACTCTACCTGAAACAACACAATTTTCAAAAGAAAAATTAATTAAACTATAAAACTCAAAGAAAATATATCAGGGAAAATATTACACCATTGTTATTTACACTTTAAACCACAACCAGATCCATAGTGAAATCCAGCTCCAACGTGTGAAAAGAACTAAAATAAAAGAGAAAGTGAAGAAGCTTGAGTTTAAATTTGCACTTTGAGTCAAACGTTTCATCAACATCTCAGCTCTTCTTTCACTAAACTTATTAGAGGACCTCTCTGCTCACACATCCTTAATTTTTTTGTCCATCCACAAAACGCACAAGTTTTCTCTTTGCTGTGCGTTGTGTAGTATGACTGAATGTTTTAGTAAGGCAGCTGTGAACCCGGAAGCCAAAATTAGTAAAATCAGAGACAGACCGAAGGTTAGAGCCACCACAGGGAGATAGACAAGTCACAAATATGCCTGTTTACACATTAACACACACACACACTCTAAATCTATTTATGTCTCTTTTCCACATGTGTCTGCTCCCTTGCTTACTAAATCTTGGTGCAGCAAATAAACACAGTTACTTTGCATTTCCGCTCCATAAACTACAACACCTGCCTCCAGATGGGCATTGTGTGTGTGCGTGGCGTGTGTGTGTGTGTGTGTGTGTGTGTGTTGGGTGAGGAGCTGCTGTTTGGATGCAACCTGCCTCCAACTCTTATAGATCTTTTGCTTCAGGATGCTCCAAAAGTTCTTAATAGGGCTGAGGTTAGGGAAGGATGGGGGCCTCAGCAGGAGGTTCTCTCCTTTTATCCCCCAGCAGCCAATGAT
>JBAMIG010000008.1:5716614-5731277 GCA_037177335.1 Kiunga ballochi
CCCCCCCCCCCCCCCCCCCCCCCCCCCCCCCCCCCCCCCCCCCCCCCCCCCCCCCCCCCCCCCCCCCTCCTCCCTTATACCCTCCCTTTTGCCCTGGCTTGATTAATGCCTGAATTACTTTCACCTCATTTCATCTGATGGAGCTCTGCTTCCTCTCCGCCTCTCTTGCTCATTCGGCATGGTAGCCCACTCTCTCGCCTATCTCTCTCTGTCTCTCCCCCCCACCGCCCCCCTCTCTCTCTTCCCTCTGTGATCCCAGCTCTGCCTTCCCTCTCCATCCATCCCTTCCTCCCTCTCCACTCTAACTTTTTACTCACCTCGCTCATTTTTCCTCTCCCTCGTTTACTTTCTCTTTCTATCCCCACTTTTTAAGTCCCATTTCTTCATTGCAGGAGTGGGATCCCACCCCTCCCTTTAGCCACCCCCCCAAAAAAAAAAAAAAAAAAATAGACAGGGGAGATCCACAGTCCTTTTGCTCTACCTCCACAATGAATAGCTCGTTGTCACTTCAGCACCTAGGCTGAATACAGAGCAAGTGAGCAGGACAGAGAAGGACCGATGGTGGCAGTGATGGTGGAGGGGACAGGGGGTGTTGAACTTCAAGTGTAGCTGGCTAGAGTAAAGTGGCAGGGATAGGAGAGAGTACGGGGGAACACATGGGTCCCAGCCAAGTTCTCTCTTTCTAGCTCCCTTACTTTTTTCCCCTCAACAGATTAACACAAGGGCACACAAAAAAAAGTGGGAAGCCCAAAAAGTGAGGAGCCTGCATGCCTTCCACCGGACTCCCCTTTGCCCCAACCCCCCTCCTCCCATCCCATTTTCTCTCTGTCTCTCTTATTTCTTCCGTTTGTTTTCAGGGGCAGCTGCTGCAACTTTGCAGACCACCAACAACTTCCCTTTCAGTAGTACTTGACTCTTCCAAATCCTCGTCCGTCTCTACAACCTGACATTGCCAATGCCCCCCGCCCGCCTGCCGTGTCACACCGAGAGGCTGGCCTGAGCCAAAGCCCACCTCCTTTGCCTCATCTGAAACATGTTAACAGAGTTACACCCTTTGAAATTCAAGCGCTTCCCTCCTGAGCCTCTGTTTTGATGCCCACATTGATGTGCTTGTTTGCCGGCATATGGCTAATGGCTACCAACAACAAAAAAGGCAAAAGGGGAGAAGGGGGACAGGAATAGAGGTAAGAGTACATGATGTGCATCCACAATAGAGGAGTGATTGAGGGATCAACCAATACATCAGTCAAGCGGAAGTATGAGATGCTGTCTTCCAGCAGGTCTCTTACCATTAATTCTTTGACAGGATGTGGCGTGAATGATGGCAACAGTTGACAAGCAACTGGCACTCTGCCTAATGGGTGTTTGATAGCTTCGGACAATGGCCGCTTGCCGCTTGAGTGGAGGCCCTCAAGTTATGTTTAACACGAGACGAGCAACGCAGACAGGATGCTATTCATTTGTCTATCAATTCAAAGCAATAGAATCACACAGAGGATGTAATAAAAGAATAATTAGCATTTACCCACCCTATTCAGTAAGCTGAGAGGAAGTACTAAAGGCAAAGAAAACAAGTGCTCCTGTCAAACGATTGCACAAGCCGATCCATGTAGAACAGACACATTATTATACCAGAGGCCTTGAAGGGTTTCAAAAATATAAATGATTAATTCATCAACTGTTAATTCAGGCTTTACGAAAAAAATCACACGTATGACTCCCATGTGAAACCCATGTGGTTTGAAGGTTAAACCCATATAATGTGAAACCAACTTTTGACACTGCTATGATGTAAATCCCCACTGGAGGTTTTCCATTATATTCCCAGGAAAATCTTATAAGATTACATGTGTCACATGTCCAAAATGTGAAAAATACGCTTTTTTCGGACAGATATTTGACATTTTTGGTGTAAGATTATTTGATGTTTAACCTGATTTATGTAGAAAACTTACACTTTGAGCAAAACCTACACTTGGAGCCTAAAGATGTTTCCCTGTAGCTTACAACATGTTTAGGAACAACGAGTGGAAACAAAAAACGTTAAAAAGTTAGACGTACTGTAAGATTGTGTAGACTCCTAACCAAAGCCAAACTATATTTAATAAAAATCCAAACTAGAAATCAAAGAAGATATTTAGTGTCTCATAGGGTCTTATCCCTCTCTGTGGCATCGTCCATGCAGTTATGGACACAGGTTGATGAATGTGTTACAGTACCAGCTTTAATGCGTACAACACTAGACAATGTTGCTCCTCTAAAAAAGAAGATAACCTCTCAGAAGAAGCAAGCTCCTTGGTTTATTTCCCAGCTTTGAGCTTTCAAACAAAATCAAGAAACTTGGAAAGGAAATGACGTTCATCAGGCCTAGAAGAGTCTCACTTAGTGTGGAAAGAAAGTTTATTGGTATATCAGAAAGCCCTGCGTAAGGCTGGAACAGATTATTATTAATCATTGATAGAAAAGAACAAGAACAAACCCAGGTTTCTCTTCAGCACTGTAGCCGGGCTGACTAAGACCCATAGTGCTGTTGAGCCTTTTATTCCTTTAACTCTCAGCTCACAGCTTGTCACTGCCATTGTTATATGTTACATAGCAATTCACTGTGTGTCTATGTGTTGTGTCAGTCCCCAGTGACCTTGCTTACTGAAGGATTTATGTGGTTTTATTTATTTATTTTACTTTTGCCGAGACTACTTTCAGGTTATAATGAGTTCCTTGAACCAGTACCTGATTATCTAATGGTTTTTTCAGGGTTATGGCAGAGTTTAAGCAACAAACACATCCAGACCTGAGTGTGCCATCAACAAAGGCTTCTGATGTTTCAACCTGTCTTTTGCACTGCCAACATTTTACCTACAATGTAACATACTGTAGATGGGGTTACCTGTGCCTCATTCATGTGTTTGACAAAGCAACATACACCTATGGAGGGTTGACCAATGACACAGATGGATGATGTTGAGCAGGACAAATGCTTACGTCGATGCGGAGATGAAAAACAAATCAACTCTTTCTCCAAACAGTAGCAAGAACCATGAAAAGTTTATCTCGAGGGGTGCCGTATGGTGCATCATTAGTTGCTCCACAGAAACACTTCTGACTAGTTTTGCCCTAGGAGGGGTCTGTTCACCCACAATGACATCAAGCCTTATAAAAAACTTTTAAAAGTGCACCCACAAAGACACATGCTTCAACTTGACTATAATTTATTTCACAGGCATTTTTAGTTCATTTCGGGGGTGATGAACCACCTCTAAATTAAATCCCAGCATCCCTAAATAAAAAAAAAACGTATTTTCACATTTATTTTTCTTGTATAGCAGGGGCTTACCACAACGTGGATGATTTTATCAGCACAACACCTGCAGAATTTCACATCTCTTACTCTGAACTTGTCTGCACGGAACGGTGCAAAGCTAATGTAAGTATCTGCTTAAACCGGGAAAATGTTGTACAATGTGGCTGCTACTATTGAAACCCAACACAATGTTATTATCATCAGTCCTCCTATTTTCTGTATTTTAGCTGAGGTTAATCTGTGTTGTTAGCTGAGTGTTAGCAGAGTTTTCCAAAGTTAAAAATGATTTTGTAAAGTTTTGATAAACTACAATTTCGGTTTGCAGACGTTTCCATTAAACAATGTTTAGCTCATAAGAACTTGTAAAATCTTGTCAGCTGGATATTAAATGAGAATTTTGGCATACGCAATGTTACCACAAAGCATTATTATTAGGTTTTCTACTTGCTTTATAAAATTTACCTTGGCTTTTTGAAGCCTTCACCACTCGACTGTTTACTCTATACCGCGCCAACTTAACCGGTCACATGACCTCACATCAACATAAAAAGCGAAAAAAGTGTTTCCATCATACTATTGTGATTAACTTTTACACAGAAACATCCAATCGCTCGTGTGAAGCATTAGGTTCTAAGGTCATCGGTAAGCATTTAGTTTAAGCTGTTGGAAATCCAACATGTCTTTAAATAAGTGCTTATTGCAGCTGCAGCCAGCTGTTTATGGATGGGCTTGTTTAGTTAGCTAATTGCCCCATTACATTTAGTCTTTTAACACTAATTAGATCAGCACAGATGCTGCTGCTTATAAAAAAGATTAACCAAGATTCTCATTTATTTCTACATGTTTGAGAGATTAAATCAGCTCTGCTTACATTCAGTCACTGAATCTTGAACATGATTTATCACAAACCACAAAGAAGAAAGAGAAGCAATAAAACCAAATGTGAACCCATAACCACAGAAGTTAATCAGTCCATCAATCAGAAACATTGGTGGATGAGAACAGACAGACAAATAGCAAGAAAAAGGCTGAGAGCTCAACATTGATAAGGTCAGAAAGGACTTTATCCTTTGCCCTCAGGCCTTTCCTGTTTGCATCCTGACATATGCCAACATCCATTACAGGCATACCTGAGACCAAACACAGATGGTCATGCAACGAAAATCCCCGTGTAAATGTGTGACATAAATAAAAAGGAAGGAACTAAAGAAGGAAGTCAGACAAACCTGTATTTTAAGATAGATAGGAAACTTACGGTCATTGTAAAAAAAAAACGACAGTAAGGTTGTGTTAGAGTAAAGAAGCAGCAACAGAAGATCACCAGAACATGTATGAACTAATGTGACATTTAGAGGAGGTTAGCATTCATGTATGGTAAACCTCTAAGCTGTAAATAGAAGACGTGTGGAACATTTGTTCATACACTGACATTAAACATTTCACTGACCCGTATAGATTTTTCTTTGTGGATAAAAATAACAATCAGGATTATTTTAGCCACACTGAAGTCACACTTTGCATTCATGTTCTTATCAGCATTAGCTTATGTTATATGACTGCTTGGCAAAGGTAACATTTTTAACCCCAAAGAGATAATGATAGTCATTATCTTGCTGCCAGAGGTTGATTATATACTATATCTATAATATATATATATATATTATATCATTCAGTAGCTCCATAAGTCAGCAGCAGCAACAAGTGTTGTCTTTGTGTTATGGTGACTCTTTGGACTTTGATTGGGTCATTGATTATTAATATTTTTAATCATTCAGCGGCGTCTGTGCTTCATAGTTTAAGGCTATCTATTTAAGTTTATCAGCATTTCTCCACCATCATCTTTGACAGTTGTTATGAGGTAATGTGCTGGGCTTGTCCCCTCTTTTCTCTTAGTGAGAAAAAATTCTTCAAACTTTCCAAACCAAACTGTACCTGTTCAAGTTTTATTAAATTTTATACTGTTCACAAACTCGTTCTCCTTTAATAACCCCTGATGCAGCGGCACTGCAAGCAAGGTGGATAATATGTTAATGACTATGTGCAATGTGCATGCAAACTCATCTAAATGTTGCAAATTGTAATGAGTCTTCTACACGATTAGGTGTGAAAACAAGCTAAATGACTTTACAGAGGCAGCTACACTTACTGACAACCATCTAATTAAGAGCATCTCATCATATTAACTCATATGGAATCAGCAAGGATGTTCTATCACTCTAACACAGCTTTGGCAACTCAGTTAAATAAAAAAACAACATTGTGGAATATGTGAAAAAACGGCCTTTCAGCTAAGGTTCAACTTCACTCATTTAAAAAAAACTCAGTAAAATATCAGTCAATGTTATTTAATGTCTGGATGAGTAAAATTTGAAGGACTTACTGTATATCCTCAGCATTTGGACTCATGTCTCTAATAATTACTAATCAGCAAATCCCTCGTTTGGATCTTATATAACAATTTACTACCTGCAATCATTTCATGTCACATTAACATTTCAGAGGCAGTGGAGCTAATAAAAAAAAGGCACATCCTTCATTTGAATCATTTTTCATCCTATTTGCTCATGTTTTTCTCACATTTTTTCAAAGTATTCTTATCAGCAGATACAAATTCAAATATCACCGCATAATCATGACAGATATGAAACATCCTTTCCATACCCTTCTGCACGAGATAGCTTTGTGCTTCTAAAGGCCAACAAGCTCAATTAATATTCCGCAAAAAATCATAAAATTGCATTGGTGACAATAACACTCTCCCAATGTGTTTCCCCCCACAGAACAAAGGTGATGCCCTCCTGTTGTGTATGAGCGTGACGGACAGTCTTTCTGATTAGCTTGTGAGGCGTATCCATCCAGCACAAACTGGATGGATAAGGTTGCATCACATGAAATTTCAAACTATGATAGATGCATCAGTGTCCAAAACTGCTCTGTGACCGACACAGAGAACATTTTAATACTCCTCTAGCTTGCACTACAGCTAAACAAACACAGGACTGGCCAAAGTTCCCGTCTGTGTGAAGGGAACAAACACTGTGTCCACTTTCAAGACATCTAACTACGGACATTTGAGTGACCCCTGTCTAATTTTTTTTCATTCAGCACTCGTTTTAAGGTGTTGCTGCTTTAAGTTTTCTGATTTTGTGTCATTTATCACTTCTTAGACAGAACAGCAAGCTGCACCCTGATGAAACCAAAACATACCCAGATATTTGCAGATGAGTCTTAAATGCATCTCATATGCATTTTTGACTGACAATTATTGATTGATTGATTGATTGATTGATTATACTTTATTTATCCCTAAAGGGAAATTCAGTTCCAGTACATCAAGCTTTCTGTAAGACTATTGCACTTCACTGTACCTAAAAGGAGCTTTTGACATCTGTAACTGTATTACCGCAATGACCTCTCATCATCTCAACATGGGAATTAAAAAAACCAAGTCACAACATGGCTTCCTGTCCTTTAAACACGCCATCTCACAGGGAGTTACATCGGTACTTCATGTGACATCATGTGTGATCTATATATCTGTCTCTTATTGCAATTAGGATAATTTCTCTTCACGTCTTGTTAGCGTGGGCATACATGTGACGGGACAGCCGACTGTGAGAGCGGCCCTGAGCTGAAGAAGGCATGGGTAAGCCACAGTGGCTCATGGGAGGAAAAGCTGAACGAGTGGAAGCCAGAGTAGTCGTGCCTTATGAGGGAAGAGTGAAGGAAACAAGTGAATCGAAGAGCGGTTAGGAGAGAACTGTGCGGGACAGAAGATTCAAATAAGACCAGCAGCGCAGGAGAAAAGGGAACGAAATACACAAAAAAGATGTGCTTTGCAACATCAGTTTGTCTTTGTCCAACTTAACAAAAACAGTAAATGTGCAGCTCAAAGTGTGTTTCAGGGTGGAAAAAAACTAACTTTTTAAAACTGAGGTAAAACAGAGAGGTGGACATATTTTGGACAAGTGATAGAGGTGGGTCCAGTAGTCCAGATGACATTAACAGGACTTGACCTGGCCTTGCCAACGCTTTGGACACAGAAGATACATCACGCAAGACAAGGGAGCAGAAAGAGAGAGAGAGAGAGAAAAACAAAGCAGAGAGACATTTCCAACGCTTGGATAATCCTGAAGTTTCCATGATAATCTCTCCACCCATCCCCCGACCCCTCATCCCCTCACTGCTTTGGCTGGGAGGGCCCCAGCTGTTAGCTTTGTATAAATAGCGTGAGGCTTCGGCCCGGACCCCCGGGGAGAGCGGGCCTCATTGGAGAGAAGGCATGGGAACAAATCGGGCCGGAAAAAGCACACAACATACACGTTTTGACAAACATATGGGACCATTGCTGGGGATGAAAGTGAGGAACATGTGAGGAAAGTTGTCCTCACGTGGCAGAAGTCAATGTCGTGCTGAAAATGGGACAAGAGGAGGGTGAGCGCAAAAACAGACGGGAAGGACAGAAAATATGCTATCTTCATTCCAAATGAAGACGAAGCACTGTCCAAGGTGCTGCTGCTTCAATGCATGCAAGCTCATCTGCTGCTCATTTTGGGCAAAGACAGCCACCCAAAGAGTCTGTGATTCAGGAAGACGGACTCTTTTATCAAAAACCAAAGTCATCACATATTTTAGTCTGGCAGTTCTGAGTGACTAAAAATTCCTTCTTAAAAGTTTGTTATTTCACTAATATTTTCTGACCACCCAAAGTCTGAAAGTTTTGGATAGTTGGTCACAAAATAAATGTTATTTATAACTATAATCATATACAATACCTATAATACTGAAGTCTTTGTGTATACAGCTGTCAGCATTTTCTGACATTTGAGATATTTAAACAATTTAAATTTAAAGATTAAAGCATATATATACAGTATATATATATGTTTGTGTGTGTGTGTGTGTGTGCTACATGAACATTTATAACATTTTAATAAAGGTTTTTGAGAATTTATTCATATATCTAAAGGTTGTCATTTCTCTCCACATGCTGAAAGTTCCTTAAGCTAGATACTGAACTGAACCCCCGTTTGGCCCTGGAGGGGACGCATAATCCAGCTGAGGATACGTAGTCCACAACAAAAAGTTGGTCTATCGTCACCAAGGCCGCCTGTGATCGCTCTTCTATTTGGATTGTGTTTTCTTTTGTTGTGTTTTTTCTTTCTTGCAGCTGTTATCCAGCTGAGCTGCACCTGGTTCTGTCACAATCAACTTTTTCATAACAATCTATGAGCCAAAAAGGCTTTATTTTATCTAAATGTGCAACAGTGGACTCTACGTTTAATCAGAGCAAGAAAAAGAGAGAAGAAGAAGAGTTACAAGAGAAGGGAGCTGTGACACCAAGCAGGAGAGGGCTGTCCAGCCCTGGATAAAACAGACTCCTGGCTTACAGCTGACATGTAATGCTTGCATACATCAGTAAGGAAAGCAGGTTGGGCAACAAATGACTTAAATATGACCGTCAGAAAGTCTGAAAATAATTCAACTAGAAACACTAATACAAAAAGAAAATGGGGTCAAATTTAGATTCTCAGTTGTCTCAGAGCCCTGTCCATAATTTCACTGTCTTCTGAGGAAGAGTCTTTTTAGCTTGTGGAGTTAGAGGGAGGAAGACTCAATAAGAAGAAAAAGAAGGAAAGAGGAAGAAAATCAGAAAACAGAATTTTCAGCCTGAGTGGTTTTTCCTAATGAAATCTAAAGGTCTGAAACATAATAGAGTCCCTTTTTTCTCTTATGTGTGCGAGCATACATTGGAAGTCGGTTGGTGGTGGGCCACCTTTTCATGAGTGCCCAGCAGTGGACGTGTTTGGCATGTGTGGCCCTTGTCGCTCAATTGTATGTTCACCACAGTGGCTGCCATTTACTGATGCTAGGCGCTGCCTGCGTCCTGTATGGCGGATTGCGCTCTCTGTTGTTTTGTTTTTTTTTATTTCTTTTCCAATGACCTGATCAGTCAGGAGGTGGAGAGACAAAATCATGTCTGATTTCAAGCTCGCCCACCTGCCTTCAGAGCTCTGTCTCCCTCTGGTTCTCCGTTCACATCTGTCCATTGGCCGTTGGCCCCAGAGGCAGTCAACACGGTTGCTGAGCACTGCTGTTCACTAAACTGGCTGACTGGCAATTCAATATGTCTCTTACATAAGAACAGAGAGAGGATTAAAAAAAGGTCTGTAATTTCACCTGTAGGTCAAATCAAAGGGTGCATGAGGTGGATGGACAGTTTAAACAATCAGAGTCAAATCAGAGTTAAACAAGGACCCCAGCACTCATTAGACCTCCGAATTACTATGACATATTTTAAAAATGGTTTCAATGCAAAATAAAACTTGAATAAAAACTAAACTGAAAGTAATGACAATAAATAAAAACAGCACAAAAAACAGAAGTGACAGAAGTCAATTTTCTTGCGTTTTGCACAAAAACCTCACCTAATTTGTTTACACAGCCTCTTACAAACGACCGCGATGCACTAGGATTGTTCATTTAGTTTCTAGACGTGTGTGTGTGTTGACCTTGTGGAGGTTTTGGCTGTAGGTTCCACTATTTCTTTGCGTTTAGTTTCTGCTTCATAGCCTACAGCACACATTAGTCCCACAACCCCTGGGAAACAGCACACACACACAAACACACGCATTCATCCTTTCACACAGTGAAAAGCTCAGAAATCTGGGGGTGCACGAGTGCAATCAAAGCCTCATAAGCATCATCTGTGTAACAACGTGATGATTTCTGTCATATAATTGACTCATGAGATGCTTCAGAGTATTTTTAACTCTATTTTGTTTGAGTCCGCTGCTACTATTCAGATAAGTTTCAGCAAAATAAAGCAGTGTGATGCTTCTGTCAGGAGAAGAAATGTACTTAAAATGAAGATAATTACTGCTTACACGTAGTAAGTCACATAAACGCATCAAGTAAATATTTTAGCCCTTATTTTTAAGAATTCACTTAATAGAGACGTCAAACTAATGGCAATTAGCCTAACAATCATAACTTGTGCTCTAAGTAGTATTATGGTAGGTAGAAAGACTGATTGGAGGATGGGAAGTAATACGGGCATCTGCAATGCAGAAATAAAAAAATATATACATTCCTGTTAATACAACAGGGAAACTTCATTTATGTTCTGAATTATATGTATTTAAATCTTTTTCCATATTTTTTAACAGTATCTTGGTTAAATAGCCTTGATGTATGTGCACTGTGCAAACACACATCTGGAAAATCCTCAGAAAAACCTACAAACATAAATATCAGTGTTGGTGCAAACATCAAAACTTTAGTTTAATAAAAATACATTTAAAAATTTATTTGGTCCAAAACTAAACCGTTTTATTTTTTATTCATTTATTTTTTAAATAATATTGATCAATAAAATCATACGACCCAACCTAAACATCTGATAAATTATTAGACACTGCAATTAATATTCAATCTTATCTCCAAAAAGGCATCTTCTGCTGATAGCGCTGTTAGAACGACATTGTTTAAAGGCTCGTGCAGCTAAATATAAGGACTTTTTCCTCTTCTTTTTGTTACGTTTTTAGAGAGACTCCTGCAGGAAATGTCAGACTCCACTTGCAGTTAACATCATGACTCCTTGAGAGTCAACATGGTACACATGACAAAAAATAAATACTGTTAAAGTTATCATCATGAGACTGTTTATCTATGATAGTAGAAAAAAATGGGAAAAGCTGTTGGTGCAAATCTCTGTGAAAAAATACGAGATTAGCTGAATTACTTAAATCCCGCTGCAGTCTTAATGCATAAATGTTGTTTTCAAATGTTTAAAGTGAAACAGCTGGATTATATCACACTTTGATCACAGGCCAGTCTTTCATTGACCTCTTCGCCCATTTGGCCTTGATGGTGATGAAGGAGCAGCTGTGGCCTGCACTGCCTGACAGATGAATGCGGGCCTGAACCGCCAAATAGGTACCATGACAGTCCAACTCCTCCTTCTTCCCCTCCTACTCTCACATCCCGGCACATACATTGACATGGCAGACATTTTAAGGACTACAAGTGGAAAAGAAGTAACTAAGGAGTAAAAACAAAGAGACAGATATCCATCCGTCCAGTAAAAAGCTTGTGCCAGGGCACCATCTGCTCATCCGTTCAGTGGAAGTTGTGGCTTTCAGGGCAGTCAAAGACAACGCTGTTAAGATTGAGGGGATGGGGCGCCTTTTCAGAGCTGTGAGCAAGCAGGAGAATTAAGTTTGGACAGAAAGGAGTCCTGGCAGAAGGCGAGCTGCTGAGCCAAGCGGTAGCAGGAAGCTATCGCCTTGTGTTTCTTAAGATTTATGTTGACCGGTCCATCCACCAACCATCTGGGCTCGCACAGATAAATCTGACCTGACTAAAAAGCCAAGGGATGTCCAAAGAAGTAGTGCAATGTTGAGGAAAAACAAGCAACAAAGGCGATTTACAGTCTTCAAATAGTACACGAAAATAAGAATACGTGTGAAATGTGAGACGAAGACGTTTCTCTGACAATATGTTGCTGTGGATGTAGAGACGCGAACAAGGAAGAGATAAAAAAGGCAGATAAAAGGCAAGGAAAGGGCGGAGTAAAGTGACAGCAGACGATGGGGGCGACATTTTGTCCGTACACGCTTTCTTTGAGTCCTTGTTGACGACTCTAAGCCAAAGTTGACATCACTGTCCAACAGTGCTGAGGACAACAGCCCCAGCCATCAGAAGCAACCAATCACAAGAGGCGGGTGCTACATCAGCATGCACAAGCAGCTGTTTTCTACAACCTCACACCACTCTGCACTTTATTAACCTTCACAAATGAATGAAATAATTTGAAAACTCACTGAAAGGTACCAAATGTCCCAAATGTGTCCCACTACTTTTACTATACTGTCTTTGTTTGGACAAACTATGTGAGAATCTTATAAACTTTAAAACTACAGTTTGTTTAATAGGTGCTAGGACACTAAGGCATAAAAGCTACATAGAAGACAGTACTAATGTATACAATGTGGAAGCAGCTGTCTGTAGAGCAGTCATTGCTGCATCCATTCACACAGAAAACAATCTGTCTGGAAGACTTTTTGCATCAGATTGACACTATCTGTTAAGAACTGTGCATGGCTTTGCCACTAGATGTCAGCGATTTGGAACACATTGTTCCTTTTAATCAAGACTGTTTTTAATCTCTAAGCTACGCTGAACCAACTCTGCAGCTTTTTCTTTCAAATATTCATAATTTATGCTTGATGTCTTTTTCCAGCTGATGCAGCAACATATTATTACAAACTAGTGGCTACATGGAGTCATGGAAACCACTTCAGACTGATCTAAGCTTCTTGAGTGCTGTCGAAATATTTGCCGCTTCATGGTGACAATTGAGTATCACCAAGATTTCGTAACAAACTGAGGCATTTAAAATAAATCCTCTTGTGGCAATTATTTAACTTGGTCTCGATCTTAACTACGCTGTGGCAGATTATACCAAACACTGCGTGACTTCACAACAAAATCAACAAAAATTAATTCTACATCGACTGGGAGAGAGAGTAAAGAGCGGGCGAGGCTGATAACGTACCTCTCTTAAGACAGAATATGAACAGGTTTAATGTGAAGGCTCATCTTGAAAGGCGCAAAAGAAGGAGGGAGAAAAAGTCAGCGGGGAGGAAAGGAAGACTTCAAACAAGCAAGAATGTCAGTGGAGAGATGGAGCTCAGAGTTTATGTTTATCATCGTCTCAAGATGGACTTTCAGGACTTTCAGGACTGAGAGGGAGCGATGGAGGGAGAAGTGACCTGACTGTCAATGACACCGGACCTCTATTTAAAGCTTCACAGTCAGCGCCTGACACCAAACGTTTACCTCTTGGCCTCAACTCTTATCAGGTAAAAAAAAAACAAACTGGAAATGTGTTTTTTGTTTCTGGCAAAGAAGAAATGAGGGGGGCAAAGCTAAGGCAGAGAAAAGCTTCTTTTCCCAGAACAAAGATAAAGTTTACATGCCTTCAACACATCAGTAAGAAAAAGTTCAAACTTGCTCAGGAAAAAATGTGGTTTATCTTTACGGTTCAGGCATCTGGTTATTAAAACATGACGCGATGGGAGAAAAGTGAGGCTAACTTTATGAGTTTTGAGTTTTAAAGCTCTGTTAGCACAGAGAAACTACACAACCTGGCCACAAAGTGGGACAAAAGAGGGAGGCAGAGTTACTCAACTAGTGGTCCAGCAGCTGCATCCCACCAGAGCAGCTGAGATGGGGCAGCATCCATGTGTGACAGTGTGTGTGTGTGTGTGGGTGTGTGCACTGTTCATTAAACAAGGAGAAAACTTACCAGGATCCCAGCAAACTGCTTTTCTTCCATCCTTCAGGACCTTGTAGGCAAAGATCCTCTGCCTCTCTGCTCTCTCTCTCTCTCTCTCTCTCTCTCTCTCTCTCTCTCTCGCTCTGTCTGGGATGGATTTGTCCACCGCTCTCGATCAGGTTTTGGAGTTTTCTGAGGTAGCTGCGGTTTTGCTCAAGTGTCTTCACCCCGCCACGTCAGGCTCTCTGTCTCCGTCCCCTCTTCTTCTGTGTTGCTTGCAAGTGTAGCTGGAGTGGCGTCGCTGCTTTGTGTTAATTCTGCCCTAATCCAGAAACTTTTCTATGCTGTGAAAAGAACACGTGACAGGCAGAGAGGGGTGGAGGGAGGGATGGAGGGAGAGAGGGAGGGAGGGAGGGAGGGAGGGAGAGGGGAAGTAAAGGAGAGCAAGTTATTTTTCTTCTTGGCTAAGATCAAACCATCTCCTTGGTCTTTAAATATAACCTGACTTTGGAGGCCAAACAAATTCTTCTCATACATCATCAACCTTTAATGTTCTTGCCAGAAGTTAAATAAACATACTGAAACATATGTAAAGAATTTCAAAAGCATGTAGTAAAAGATTTGCATATTGTAGCAAAGCAGCATGAATAACAAAGTGGCCTTTTGTGAGCAGAGATTAACTGTTAGGAAAACATTCAGACTGAACACTGATGCTGTATGTTGGCCAAACAGGGAGAAAAAAAATACTGGGCCCAGATTAGAAAGGTGGCAGAAAACACTTTTGTCCCGGTGAAACATTTTTGAAATACCCATTTTGACAATATGCCTATAAGTCATTCATGTTTACTGTAACTGTTTAGTCCCCAGAAGTGATACGGGTGATTTACACAAGTATGAGCTATCTTTTATTTCCCCCTTTTATTAACATAATCAATCAGTTCACACAAATCTGATTCCTAAAAAAGTCAAATAAACTGCAATACACAATCGTACCCAATTCAACACAAATACTAAGAAAATGGCTGATATATTTTACCAAGGTTAGACAACATAAACAGATTTAAAGATTGATTCAGGCAA
>JBAMIG010000008.1:5783352-5795135 GCA_037177335.1 Kiunga ballochi
GTCTGC
Source organism: Kiunga ballochi (assembly GCA_037177335.1). Taxonomy (NCBI): domain Eukaryota; kingdom Metazoa; phylum Chordata; class Actinopteri; order Atheriniformes; family Pseudomugilidae; genus Kiunga; species Kiunga ballochi. The sequence continues at coordinate 5,783,359 of JBAMIG010000008.1, forward strand.
ATCCTGTGAGTAAATAAGGTATTAGAATTTACAGACAGTTTTTCTGACTGTTTATGTAAATGAGCCTCTGGGTAAAAGGCAGTCAAACTCAATATTTTAATTACATTAAAGTTGTTGCAAAATCATTGGCATGTGTATTGTTGTGCAATAGTGACTATTTTGCAACTTGACTGTCTTTTGTGCAACACATTTGTAATTCTAACAAAACCACACTAAATCACTTCTAGATTAATTTCACAATAACCTGTAATACGTGATTGTTATTCTTGCTTATTAAGTTTTGAATATTAAAACATAAGATTTGCGAAATAGGAGGGTTATATGTGTGGTCATGGTGCAGAATACAGAGGAGGTGGGGGAGAAATAGCTCCCCTTAATGAAACAGAAGCTTCCCTAGAACTGCAATTATTAAAACATGACACTGACAATGAAAAATTCTATTAAATGCTCACAAATTCACCATAGCCTAAATTATGACTGTGGAGGGTATAATTATTTTAGACCAGAGAAGAATGGCGGCGCTGCATGTTAAACTTGTTGTAGGCCTGTGTTAAATAAAAAAGAAAGAAAGAAAATGCAAAGCCAATATATTTGCGGTCTTTGCTGATAACTGCACACAATGTCCGAAGAATAGCGAGTTAGCTCAACAACCCTAACCCGGTCATTTAAGAATGGATAGAGCAAAGGCATTAGCGTCGGACACAAAGCAGAGGTTGTCGCTTATACCACAGTCATTTATGAAAAAAAAATACATAAGACATATAAATGAAATAAAATAAATTATTTAAATGTTATTACCGTTATTACACGTTTTTCACACGCAGCTTAGTGTACTATTTAATATCTGCTGGTTGGGCAGCACCTCAGCCTGGATAATGTAAAGATGTAGATGAGTCAAAACTTCATTCAGTTAAATAAAAAAAACAACAAAACAACCAAAAAACCAGAAGCCATTCAAACTGGAACCCCTAACAAATTCTCTCCTCTCACATCCAACATGTTTAATCCTCAACCTCTCCTTTAAAAATCACATCACCTTCTCAGGTCTGCAGAAATAAGTCCTACTTCTGTGGAAAAACAACAATTCATGAAATAATTTACCTAAAATAATTGTGGTTGGTTGGCTAATTGTTTTGGTACTTTTTCTTTCACTACAGGTTAGTTTTTAAAACAAATAAATACATAAAAAGATTTTCATGGGCGTGTTAGTATGAGCATGTGTATAATGTCTTCCATGGAAAACCTTGTTCATTTGGTGATATAGTAACCTGATAAGCAGTTCCCGCTCTAGGAATCTTGCTGGAAAGAACTTGTTAACTTTTTCTGTAAGTTATGATGTCAGAGCGCAGAGAAGACATGTTTCTGACTAATTTAGATTTAGAAGATATTTATAACAGTAGCAGAGCTCAAATGAGACATGAAGTATCTTCTTCATGAAGACATGAAGACTTTATTATTATATGACGCCTATATCTCCTTTTTCTGCAGGTCTTGCTGGATAAAACTACAGACTAAAACTGTAGTTAAAAGGATAAGTAGTTTCACATCTTACCCATGTTTAAGTGTTCTGCTATCTCTGTATAATAGAATTAATATAGGTAAATTATGACAACTGAATATTTTCTCCAAAAGACTAAAAGATTGAGCTATGTTATTTTTTTCATAATTTTAGTCAAGCAAATTTATGGTTCTGATAGTTTGAGTATCTGCTTGTAAAGATCTGATCAAACAAGACATGAGTCAGAGGAAAGCTGTGGATTCCCTGGAAAAATAGCATTATCTCAGTTCTATAAGAAAACACTGAAAATATTATAATAGAATAATATTAGTAACTTTGATTTCTTTAATCAAAATAAATTACAGCAAATTTAGCATCTTGCAATCTGATTTTTCTGCACATGGTCAAGTTGCGTTCATGTTTCTTTATGTGTGTAAACAAGGACGTCCGTTTCAAACGTTTTATTATTTCACCACCCTCATCCTCCTTTCACATTACAAAGGTTAAGTAAGTACTTCCACAAGTAGTGCTGAGGTCAGAGTTTGCATCCGTGTTTCGACACAGGTTGGAGACAGTCCCTGCGTAAATACTCACACAATCTCTCCTCCATGTCTATAACTGATGTTGTTTTTCTCAACTTCTTTTGTGTCTTCAGGTGATTTTATCTGGCAGCTTATGTCTCTTCTTCCCGTTTCCCTTTCTTTTTTTTTTATAAAGTTTGTTACTCTTACTGGTTGTTTGCCACAGTTTCCAGTGGTATTGCTCCATTTTTCCTCCATCAATTCTACCATAAAATACTTATGGACATGATGCTTTGGTTTGTTGGAATTGCTGTGGCTTGTTTGCTACAACAATTCCTCTCTCCAGTCCAGTCCAGCGATTAAAAGCAGCAATGCCATTTAAAAAAAAAATATCCATGCTATATAATGAATTAAAGAACAGAAAATAAAAATTCCTCTTGAAAGAGTCAATTTGTTCAGCCAGAACACCACCCTGCTGTTATAATGCTGGACCGGACAGGTACAAATAGATAAAGATTCAGTAAAGTAATTGTGAGGTGTCGTTCTAGTAGACTTTCTTTAGAACCACAAGGTTTTCCTAATAACTGATGACTTGTTGTTCGTGCTTTCCAAGTTTTTATGTGATTCAGTGACACTGGCATCCTGAGGTTCTGCAGGGTTGAACCAAACCCTAACATTATGCAGTCCTTTTACCTGCATGAAATGTGGGACGGATTCAGCCCTGCTCTTGTCTCACCTGAAACAGAGAACTGTATTCTCAGCTGAAAACAGCAGGGATAAACTCACAGCTTTAGTCCTTTTGGAATCTAATTCTATGCTTAAATGTTTTTGTGTGTGATTAATTGTATTAAAAATCAATTTAACTTCATCATCTGGATCATAAGTGCCTAAAAAAGCATTTTGTAGGCATTATTTTATGACTTGTGAGGTATAACGCAACCATGTTTCCCTGCCCACGCCACCAAATACCAAAGTATTTCTCACAGGTTGAGCTTAGGCATTGGGTATGACTATGTCCCTTAGAAGTGGGAAGTCTTTTTTTCTAATCTTGGTTTATGATTATAAAGAAATGCAAACAAGCAATTGTGCATTTACCTGCAATGGGCTGGCCTCTTGCCCACTAAACCATGCCAGGTTTCCTCTGGTAACTTTCTGAGTAATAGTTAGAGGCTGAAGCACCGACCGAGACAGCAGTTATGTTCATTATCAAGTCAATAATCAGAGGTTGTTGTTCATCTAGCTAGGAGTACATAGTTTATGTTTGTACAGATCCTGGTTATTTCATAGATTCTGCTGATGCTGTTTCCTTGTTGTTTATGTGTGGATGTATGGTTTCATGTATGATAATATTACAGAGACGTATCACAGAAACTGAACATTTTACTACCCTAATACACAGATATCACAAAAAAAACTGCTGAGGATTTTTCCATGTTAGTGTTACGTATGCTAATTTATAGTTTTATATAATATTACCACATAAATTAAATGGAAGCATTTAATGCATTTAATCATTTTACTTCAGTAACTCTGCAACAATCACGATATTTATGTACCAGTAGGTCAGTATCAATAGTATTACCTGCCCTATTAAACACTACACTATAAGGAATGCGTGATGAGGCATCACAAAGAAAGATGTGGTCAATTATTTATATTTGATAACATTAAGCTTTATGACCTGTGTGACTCTGACCACTGACAGCCAACATTAACTGCTAACCAAGTGACCACTACAGCATGTTATGAATGGCCGGTAGCTCATTGAGAATTTAATCTGGAGCCCTATATGTATAAATTCATTAGTATCCTCTGTTTCTTCCCGTTTGACAGTGGATATTAGTTTTCTCATGCAGGGCATTGGGTAATGGGAGCGCCAGTGGTATTTGGGGTTACATGTGCATGCATGCAGTTTGCTTCCAATTAAAACATTACTTATATGTTGTGTAATTATGCCCTAAACTGTGTATGTCTGAAAGGTGGAAGTTCAAAGGAGTGAGAAACAGATGTGTGTTTGTGTTAAACATCGTGGAAATATGCAATAAAACCCCCCAAATTAAGCTCACAGTGTTAGAATACAGGATACAGTCTATTTTTGTTCATGTTTTTGTGTAAAAGTGAAGGAAAATATTCTTTGAAAGTCCTGTAATGACTGTTTCCATGTCCCATAATGCACTGATAAGGTTCAGTTTACACATTCCAGGACTGTATCAGCTATATCAGCAAACTGTTGTCTCAGTACATTTTGGTTTATTAGCACAATCAGTCCAAAGCTTCATAAACACAGATCTGCCAATTTCCCTTGTCTGGAAAAGTAACCCTTAGTCATTCTGCATCACCAGTACATTTTTTAACAATATAGCTACTCCCTCTCTTACTCTCTTTTTCTTCCACAGATCCACAAACTCACTTTCTCACCAAGGGTTGTGACTCTGATAAAACATCAGAGTTTTTGTTTATTACGCCACTGGATTCCTGGCTGTGAGGAGGGGCTTGTATTGTAAAGATACGTCACAGGTAGATGACACAGACCCAAAAACAAACCATAATAAAAAAAAATTTAACCAGTTTCACTACAGTCTCTTTAGTTGCTAGCTCTCTGTGAAGGAGGAAAAGAAATTCTATTAATCTGTGTTTTTAGCAAAAAAAAACAAACAACAACAAAAAAGCATTTCATGCAACAGCTGCTTTAAGAAGGCTGTTTAACTCAGTTCAGCGAGGGCTGCAAGTTTTCAATGTATCCCTGTTTCAACACACCTGACTCACAATAATGAGTCGTTGAGCCGAACATCATTGGCTGTTGGTGAAAACCTGCCGGGAAGCGGCCAAAGTTTGATCAAGTTCCATAGCCCTGGTTTAAAACATTCCCATTTCCCTATGTTGCAGTGGACTACACTGCAGTTAGATATTTCTCTGCCTCAGCACACCTGACCTACGTTAATGAGCCATTGTGCAGAATATGAGTCAAATTCACAAAACATGAGTTTAAGAGACTACCCACATTGCCTGTTTTTGGGATTAGCACTGCACTAGAGCATGTCAAAATATAAGACCATTGTCTTAGGGTAAATCTCTGTCTGGGGCTGCTGAAAAAAGCTAAATGTAATCCTGATGATGATCCATGGAGTTTGTTTTAAATCTTGCAAATGTGCCCTGATTATATACAAATATACTATATGATGTTGTGCAACTGTTGTCCAATGTGTAATAGTGTGTACTCATGGACAGATACCACCGAGTCACTTCAACTTTTTCTTTCCTCTAGTTGGTTTGTTGTCACTAGGATGGTGCATATGTGGCTTTTATCACCTACCAGTTAGTTTGTCTCCTCTAACTATAACATTTTTTTTATCTGGTTTAACATCATTTTAAGGTGCATTTTTTTCATTGGTAGCTAGTGAAGGTCCATTTTTAACAGAAGAGAAAAGGTTTTTGTTTTTCAGATCATTGACTTCTTAGTCTTTTTTTGACAACTCCTACCCTGACAGCGTGGGAAAATCTTGTTAAATTTAGGATAGAGTTTAAATTCTTCTCCTCACATATAAAGCGCTTCATGACCAAGCTCCAATATATATAATAGTTCCATATGTTCCACATAGAACACTTCGCTCTCAGACTGCAGGTCTACTTGTGGTTCCCAGAATCTCTAAGAAGACGATGGGAGGGAGAGCCTTCAGCTATCAGGCTCCTCTCTTATGGAACCAGCTCCCAGTGTGGGTCCAAGAGGCAGACACCCTTCCTGCCTTTAAAATCAATCTTAAGACTTTCCTTTTTAACAAATCGTACAGTAAGAGATAGTTTAGCCTTATGTTAGTTATGCAGTCATGGGGACGTCCCCTAATGCACTGAGCTTTTTACATTATCTGCTCATCTTCCTTGTATTAATATATAACATCATTAAGCTATATCTCATTTTCCTGCATTGTGTGTTAATATGTCTTCCTGTCCTCTCCACCCCAGCCAGTTGAGGCAGAGGGCTGTCCTCCCTGAGCCGGATTCTGCCAGAGGTCTTCTCTTCTTGTTAAGAGTTTTTCTTCCCCCTGATGCCTCATGCTTGCTATGGATGGGAGATTTGATCAATGCAATCTTTGATCTTACTTAGCTAGGCTATTATTTAAGGAATTGGCACAATAGTCCCTTGAAATGATGTCATGAAGCGGCACCGTACAAAAAAATGTGGAATTCGATTAAATACCTGGCAGGGTGTTTCTCTGAGTCAGCTACATGTACGCAATATGTAAGAAATATGATTCTTACTTGTTACTATGATTCATTTTTGAGTTGCATAATTACAGCAAAAAAAACTCTCACCTGCTTTTCTTGATCTGTACTGGCCTATTCCTGCATGTTCAGATAGTTTGGAACAATGATGTAGGTATTTACCATGTGGGTATTTATGTAAAACAAACAAACAATTAAGACAAATTGTCTTTTTTTAAACTGAACATAGGTGAAACATTTAAAGGGAATGGTTAAAAGGAAAAAAAACCTTTAAAAAACAGACTTTAAATCGCTTGTTTCTCTGAGTTGTTGTGACATCACTGTGCCTCGGGGTTGCCTGAAAGTTTCTCAGCAGGTGATGAAATGCCTTTCCTGCTCCTTTTTAAAAGTCCCCCAGAAATTCACACTAATTATTCATGAAAGGTGTGCATCTCAAGTTACTGTTGAATGTCTGAGACATGACCACCTTTACAGACTTAGCAAAATGTGAAGAAAGCTTGTTTAGTTAAACCCTCTATTGAGATATGAAGGGAAGTAGGCTCAGGTGTCTTCTCACACACTGCAGACACATTCCCCTCGTGTCACCTGTAAATATGCTTCACCCTTCAAATGCAAGTTGCACTGTTCCTAAATGTAAAATGTTTTGTTCAATGGTTTCTAGTTTCTAAATATGCTGATCAGTTAAATGTGGTAAAAGAAAAAGATGTTGCAAAGAGGACCAAACATAAACGTTAAAGCTGAAGCAGAAACAAACCGATGATGAGATGGAAACATCTGGCTAAATATTACTATATGACAGAAAAGTAACAGGCTCCAGCTGGAGGGAAAACAGATCATATCTGTTATAAAATGGACATATTGATACTGGAATTAAGGCTTTTATACCTTTCAGATTATATATTACTGACACATTCAATTTTTCTTCAATATTTTCACACTATTATAAACATGCCAGTTGTTTATGCTTTTTAAACTTATATGCTGTAAAAAACAGATTATTTCTAGTGTTTAACCCAGAATGAGAATAATGACTGCTGTTAGATTACTGCTGTTTTTATTTAGCTTGTTTGGCTTGTTTTCATTTGTTTCTATTTAGAAACAAGTGTTTCTGTGTCCAATTCTTTTTACAAATGTAGATTTATTTGAATGTTTATATATTTATATTTATTTTTTATTTTTATTTTACTTTCCAGCACTATAATCAGCCACATGGTTGTTTTTAAATGTCGTTATAAAAAATGTTAAACTATGGTAAAAATTTGGCCTTGATTTATAGCATGGCTTCATGTGATTGTGATTATCATAACGCAGTCAAAGGATCACAAATGCAGCTTAGAAATAAATTCATGTACATCCAGGTTAGTTCTTCACATTTGGACCACCTCTAGCTCACTTCCAAACCAACAACAAACATACAAACCACATGTAACCCACACAACACTTAGCTGTTCCATTATTTTTCTATTTTTGAGACAAAAGTGCCGAAAAATAGCCCAGATTAGACCTAAATGTGTCTGCTTTTTGTTTTGGTTTTACATATTGTGTTGGTCTTTGATGTTATAATGACAACAATGTTAGAGTTAGCAAAGATTAAGTTGTCTTTTAACATTTTTCTTGTTTTTTTAATGTAGGTTCTTGTTTTTTCAATTCAAGAAATATAATTAATTTGACATAAATATGTAATCTAATTATTTCTATGATTTTAAATTAGTTTATTTGTATCTATTTTTTATTTTATTCGCCCATTCATCTAATTTATAAGATCTTATTAGCCTCTATTTCACAAGTATTATTTTTTATATTTGAATAACAATATTAATGTACACTGTGCAATAGTTTTACTTTAAGGGGCATAAAGCATTGGTACTGACACATCACAAGGGAAAATGTTGGTAAAACTCAACCCTGGATTAATGATCATTCACCTAGTCCAGGACCCAACAGGAGCTGAAAGGAAAAGTATGCATACGCAATAAAACGGCTCTTACATCCTGTTTAGATAGTGGTGGCCAGTTGTGTACTTAGAAAAACATCATAAATTCACATTGACTCTGAGTGAAATACAGGTATAGATTGACCGTATGGTATAACTGTAAACAAGGTTTTTATAGTTCTTTTAAGGTTAGCTGGTCTTTTTTATTAGCCAAGTTTATGACGAGGAATTAGGTTACTGGGATGTGAAGCACGGCTTTACTTGATTACTTTATGGTTTATAATATAACCCAGCAGCTAAACATTCAACATTAGTTTTGATTAGTTTCTTACTAAAAACAGAAGTCAGAAATAACAGCTTGCTTTGTTCTGTTATACGCTACTCAAATACTTTTAAAGTGGATCAAACAAAAGGAAGACCCCAGATTGCTTTAGCGACCAATAGCTAACATTGCTAACTCACCAACATTCAGCCATTTGCCACTGATTCTCTACATTCCTAGGTGGAAAGTTTTTCTCCTTGTCTTGTCTATTATCTTTCTTTACATACCTGCAGGTTCAATAGTGATAACACTGATCTGATATGTATACAAACAATTATATGTTCAATCGCTTTACCGCTCGGTATGTGTATGGTTACACAAGGTTTTTTCATTTGGAAATAATTATTCTGAATGATATAATTCCAGATTTCTTTGCGTTACCATGGAAATATTTATTCTGAATTGAGTTTTACACAGAAACACGTTTATTTCCTCTTTCTTAATTCTGCTGTAAATGTGGGGGTTGGGAAGAGTTTTGATTGGATAATAAGTAGACTATAACACTCATACACAAACCCCTTTGCTTTACATCTTTTTGGCTGCTAAACAAAAACACATAAATGAGCACATAAATAAATATAAATATGTATAAAATAAAATGAGCGTCTCAATCTGAAATTCTAAATATGTTAATTTCCTGTTTTTTAAACTTTTAAAATGAATAAAATCATGTAAAGAAAACCAGAAACAAACAATATTGTGTTACTAATAAAACACTTTTTGCACACAGTTAAACATTTTTCCTCCCTTTCTCACAGTTCACAGCACAGCAGCTATAATTTATAGCTGACAGTTTCACTGAGGTGTGCTGCAGTTCCTGAGCCTCCTGGGGATGCCCAGTGGGTTTCACAGCAGGAACTACCTGTCCAGCCTTTTTACCTGGGGTTCCTCCTGTTCATAGATGGCCTGTGGTTAATTGACTATCAGATGTTTGGAATGAATATCTGGAAAATCTTTGACAAAATAGGAATGTATTTTGTGATGCTGCACTTTTTCCAAAATATACCACGACAATATGCTTCTTTTTCAGCCTCACACGCTTTACTGAAGCATTTATTTAACCTGTCCATGCTGTGATGTGACATCATAAAGTTGAATAATGGCATTAGGATAAATGAAAGATGCAAAGTGTAACCCTTTAAAGCTTTGTGGTGCTTTCTTGTTCATAATTTAGGAATGACAGAAAAAAGAATACCAAGAAAGAAATTGGCTTAAAGGAGTGTAGTGTGCATCCAGACATGCACAGACAGGTTTTGCTGTGATTAATCATGTGTCTGTGTGAAACCACTGTGTTTCTACCATCTACTATCCATCTCAGCCATGGCTGGACTGATCTTCAGCAGCAAGACAGCTTCACATTGGAATGCCTGCTGCCATTTAAGCTCCATTACTACCTGCTGCTACTATATTCTCCCTGCCCTCTATTGCCTGGGGTTCATATTGGATAACAGCCGTAAAGCTTTGCGTTTCATGGGGCTGGGTAGGAATAATTGGAGGTAGGCAGGCCCCTCATTCCCAGCACCATAGGAGGCTAAAATCACAGGCTTGCCTTAGCCTTTGGGCTGCCCCAACAGGTGTTAAAGAGGGTCTAAAGAGGGCACCACAGGGGACGATATCAAACACCATCAGAGTATTGGGATAACAACAAATAACACTGCAGGAAGAGGAACACACATACCAGCATAACATACTGACACAAGCAGTCAGTATGTCTGTCAGAACTTGTTTATTGAAGTGAGTAAAGGATTTAGTAGAAAAAGGGGTAGGGGGGTTGGGGAGGGGGCTAAGCCCTGACTAATTGTTTATTAAGAAAATGTATGGCTGTTTGGGTAATTATTGAAATGGTCTACTTTACAAATCTGTGGAAAAAATGGCAAAAAGCAAAAAAAAAAAGTTTGCCCTTTCTTAAGGAGTTACAATATGCTTATTTTTATTCACAGCTCCTGCAAACTATAAGAGATGATGTTCTCTTTAATACAGGCTGCAAGCAGTAAACATAAGTGATGAAGATGGTGTGGAAATATATTGAGTAATAATAATAATAAATACATGTTTTTTTAACATTAATTATCAGATTGATTATATAATTAATACAAACTGATGTGCATGTTTACACTCTTGGAGTTTTTAGTTCACATAATCATTTCCCCCTCTGGTTGGTTGTACTTAATTCTGCACTTGTGGCATCTTGTTTCAGTAAAATCTGGAGTCATGTTGTGTCTATAAGGTTCTGAGCTTCTTTTTTATTCTTAAAAGGTGAAAAAACAAAATGTATTTGCCACACTGACTGTCCCGTGCTTCCCAGACTGCAGACACATTTAGGTTTAATATGTTTTTTTCTCCTTCTAAACATGAATGTGGGAGCAGCTGCTGGAGCTGTCTAAAGCTTGATAAACACCCTGGACAAGACAGCAAACAGAAATCAGATTCAGTCTTCCTATTTTGGGAATACAACCCCAAATTTGAGGCAAAGAGTGAAGAGTGGAGAGCTTAAAATGTTACGGTTAAATGAAGATGAGTGCCCAAATGAAGGACAGACAGGCTAAAAGTTTTCATTTGAACTAACTAGCTGTCATGGCCCGAGACTAAACTGAAATAAAACCAAAGAACCAAATAGGACAGTAAAGTAACAAACCAGGGTGATCTCACTCTGAAACTGGAAACCAAGGAGAATAAATACACTGAAACACGTTGAAATGTACGAGCATAGTAACTGCTGAAGTAACAGGAAATGAAGCCAAACAGACAACACATGAGAAACTACAAAATAAAACAGGAAACAAAGTTCAAACTCTACACACAAAAAACAAACATTGTCTGTAATTGATGTTTTTAGTAAATTTGAGATTCCAGCGGAGTAATAGCTTTGATTTTGAGAAACTCTGTATAAGGATGAGGGATTGTAGTGCTTTGTAAAAGCTGGTGTCCTGACTGTAAGTTATGGGTAGCATCACTGCAGTGAAGACATTAAACCATTGATTGAGAGTTTCTGTCCATGTTTGTACCTGTTTTACTGCGTCTTGCTGTAACATCACAGACTGAATAATCACCAGTTACCAAATAATAATAATCATTGTTACAGTTTATTATTGATATACGCTACGACACCTGACCTAAAAAGCATTTCTAAACTTTTATTCATTAGAGGTCTTTATTTGGTCTTCTGACAATATGTATGTGTAAATAAAATCATTAAAAAAGGGAAACAAAGCAATGAACTCTTCTCACCATGACTCGTAAATAGACTTGTCCAGGGAAGCTGAGGAGTGTGATCCCCCTGTA